>CAKNYM010006955.1:0-16072 GCA_932195095.1 Andricus curvator | reverse complement strand
TTTTTTTGGGGGGTTAACAACTCGTGAAGTCAGGTGTACACCTTCGCTGAAGTCACTGGCGTGAAGTCACTTAAAGTCACATGAATTCACTGAAATCACTTGAAATCAGTGTACACTCCATCGGTCGAGTTGTGAACCCCTCGCTTCGGTTGTAATATTTTTGGACTTATTATTGTTTTCAGTAAACATTTTTCTGTTTTCTGGCCATGCGTTTTATTTTTTTAAACACCTGAGTGTAAAACCACGTGGATCGGACTCGGAACCCCCCTCCCCATGTAGCCAACGTGTCCTTTCGTCGAACCCGAACCTCCTCAAAGAAACCACGTGGTTTATGGAAGGCCCCTTATTCTGAAGAAAGAATTGTCAAGGATTTCGATTAATTATGTGTATTTTAGTTCGATTATCATATATCTGGTAATTAAAATGAGCTATATGAATCTACATAAACTGTTATATTTTTTCGTATCAAAATCTTACTAATCAGAAAATGATAATTCATATTAAACAGTTAAAAAATTTCAACCAATTGCTCAATGAATTATTCTTATCAGAATTGAATGGCTTATCGTGGGATTATGGCCCCTTTTTAAATCGCGATTGAACTACAAAACAAAGTTGTGATAATATTTACAAAAAGGCAGGTGTATTCTTTTTTGTCGAGCGATAAGGAATCGAGATATTAATGCTCAAAAAACATTATATACAAGTTATAGACAAGTTCATACGTGTGAGAATTAACAATTATTTATTATTTATATACAATAATATACCATTCATTAGTTTTGTCCACATTGAACTTTTTCTATCATGTTAATGTAACAGTTCATTAGTATACATCAGTTTGACATCTTTTAAAATTGTCTCTAAGATGAAATTTCTCCCTTTGCTTCGAAACGCTTTATAATTGATTTCCAACTTATTAATTTTTAAATTTAGATTGAAGTGAGTAGATTTGAAAAATCGTGATGCAAAATATCCAAATGATTAATTTTAATGATTTAGTTTCAAGATCCTCATTTAAGAATACTTGAATTTCAAACAAAGTCTGGAATTGTTTAATTTTCAGCGCTTCAGGTTTGAAAGAATTAATTTTGAAAGTTTTTAATTATAAATCATATAATGTTCAACAGTTTTAGAATATTTAAACTTTAAAGGTTCACAATTTTTAAATTCTTCAATCTTGAACGGTGATGATAATTTCTGTCATCTTTAATATTTTCATAATTCTAATTTAAATCTATAGTTTTAAATGCGCGATTCTATAAGAGTATAATTTTTGAGGCCTTGAAAATAAATGGAAAATGTTATAAAAAACCCTATCGAAATCGTAGATTTTTTTTATTGGTATTAAAAAACTTATCAATCACCAAAATAGATATAAGTTGAGAAATAATGCCCCATATATTAAAGGGCTTCTAATTTTTAATTTCCCATTATTTAATGTTTGATAAAATTTCGAAAAATATTTCAAATAAAAGTTGTAGATCTCATCAAAATGCATATTTTATGTTATATTAACTTTTAGGCTATGAGTAACAGTTTTCGGGATATTCGAAGTTGAAGATGGAAAGTCACAAACATTTAATATTTTTAAAGTATTACTGTGACCTATCACAAGGGTGCCTTCCTGCATCCCATTAGACGTTGAAAAGGGGGACCTATTCGACCTATCCTATTACTGTGACAAAAACCAATAAAAAAAAGTATGAAATCATGACTTTTTCCATTTATTTCCATAAATAATGGGAATTTCGAAAAATATTTCAGACCAAAGTGTTGATCTTATAAAATAATATGATACATATTTTGCAAGGAAAGGCAAAATATCTCAATTCATCATTTTTCAGACTTGTTTTTTCATTTCAAGTGTGAAGTTTTGTAAAGTAAGTAAATTATACACATCCAGTAAAATTATTGTTACTGATAAAATCACAAAGAAACAAAATATATCCTTTTACGCATAATAAGATGGTTTTTTTATTTTTTATTTTCATTTATTTCTGTATTTTCAAGCGTTTTACACACCCCAATTTAGAAAAATAAATGGACGTATTTTTTCATGATGCTTAAAGCACCTAGAGGATATTTGGTGAATTTTATTGTTTAATATATGGTTAAAATAAGACACAGTTCTCTTGTATTAATAATTAATAATTATTCCTTCTTTTGCACAGATGTTTCACCGTTATCCGTAAAAGGTAACCAAATAACGGTTGGTAGGGAACAAGGAACTTTAGTTGGTAATAGTCTTTTCTGGAGCAACTCTGGCTAGGGAGCTGAAAGATTCTATAATAAAAAATTGGTAGACTGGTTCAAATCTTATTGGAAATCCAACTTGGTACGCGCTGCTATGAGAGTCGAAGACAATTCTCGCAAAGTTCTCGAAATATGCCAATCGACATCAGAACGAGGCTATGTCGTTCTTTCAAGAAATGGCAAAAACTTACTGCAAAATAAATATTATCATTCACAAAATTTGGAATGAACCAAAGGATGTTACATGGAATGACATCATAAAGCCCTATCCACTATTCGTGATTCAAGCAATTCGGGCTAATGATGAGAAAAACTTGATTGTTGTGGGTACATCGACTTATTCTCAGGACGTTCATGTGACTACAGCTGACCCAATTACCGGCGTTGATAATAATATTGCGTATGCTCTACATTTATACTCTGGGAAATATCAGAAGGAGTGAAAAAGTAAGGCGTCTAGTGCTCTTTAAAAAAATATCGCTTTGTTTATGACGGAGTGAGGTTCTATTAATGCAGATGACAATGAAGGTGTTGCTACACAGAAAACCAATGCTTGGTTTAGTTTTTTGAAAGCAAATAAACTGAGAAAAGCCAACTTGTCTATCAATGGTGAGCCGGAAGGTGCTTCAGCTTTGAAACAAGAAGCGAGTTCTGATGGAGGATGGAGTCAAAATGACCTCATCAATGAAGAGAATTAAACCTATTTTGAATATTAATAAAGAGATATGTAGTACGCCCGGTAAGAAGAGAAGAATAGAGAAAAATTAATATTTTCAGATATAAACGAAAGAGTAAGCATTATTTAATTTTTTTGAATGTGCTAATTTTCCATCGGGAGAAGTGCCCAACGAAAGAATAGGTTTATCTCCGAAACCAATTCTTTTCTATTTCCTTAACGATTGCCACTTGTGTTGTGTTCCATGCAGGCGAACATATTTTCCATTTTTTTAATTCCTCTTAATGCGAGCAGTAGACACACCTCTCATGGTTATTTTTAATTCCATACTTACATGCTGTATTTTTCTTTCTAATCCGTTCACAAAATGTGTGCGCTTACATGGTTTCTATTCCTCCGTGTGCAACATAAGTTTGGAAATTTCAATTTTTTTTGTCATGGTTATTTTTCATTTCATTCTGACATGCTTCATTTTCGATTATTTTAATTCCTTCTAATCTGTCTACAAAATATCTGCACTTGCATAGTTTCTATTCGTTTTTGTTGAATATAAGTTTGGAAATTTCAATTTTTTTTGTATACCATAACGGTGGAGTGATTTTAATAATAATATTTTACATTGTCTTAACTTTTCATCCTTTATCTAAACCGTTTTCTGCTTACCACTTTTTTCTGTATTTGACTTTGAATTAATGCTTTAGGTTAAATTTTTGCAAGTTGACCACTAAACATCTTCTCTCTCCTCTCCTAAACCCTAAAAATGATTTCAGATGTGCAGCAGTCAAGTTGCAAAAATTTAACCTAAACCAAAAATTCAAAGTCAAACAAAAAAAATGGTAAGCTGAAAATTAAAAAAATTTGGATTTCGATTATGCTGGACCAATATTACTGCAATGTCATATAGATATTTTTTTTTTACTCCGTATACTTTTTTTGTGTGGCTGCGCAATCCATGCAAATTTGCACAGCAGTAGTGCGTGTTCCAAGACAGATTTCATATGAGATCAGTCAAAATATGTTTCTGTTCGATAAATTAATAAAAAAATGTTCACGTAATTTACCCAAATACAATACTTATTTATTTAAAAAAATGCATTTATTTCAATTCACAGTTTCGCCTTAAAAGTTATATTATTCTATTCCTTTCTATTCTTTCTTTGACATTTCTCCACTTTTTAATTCCTTCCAATACGCTTCATTAAATTTTTCCAAGTCGATTAAAAGGAATAGGTTTTGCTTTTTTTTTCTACTCGTTGGTGGAACCTTCGATGAAGGAAAATTCACGTATTAATGGGAATTCAGATACTGAATTTTTTTGAATTCTTCTCTTCTTACCGGAAGTATTAGTATTTTTGTTTCTAACTCACCAGGCAGCCTACTGATCCTGTCTTATTCAACTATAAAATGAATCTATAATAATAAATAAGTTGGGCTATGCTACTAAAGTACTACGATTTGGTGAAAAACTAACTTCAGCTCTGAACATAGTGAAAGGATTTAATCCGTTTATGACATAATTTAAATTTGACGTTTGTTTTTATTGATCGGTTTAAGCGATGTCCGTCCGTAACTAAGTGATAATTTATCCCCAATTGCTTTGCGAAAAGACGATTACGCGTTTTGCGTAACTAGTATTGCATGGGGTAATTGTCAAGATCCAGGAAGCGACGTGCAAGCGATTAGATAATCAAGTAACTTGATAATGTGAAGTTCAACAGGATTTTGCTTATATGAGACTTTCGTATCTGCGCCGTATTTCACGTACTAAATGAGATTCATGGAGGAATGATTAGTAAAAAATTGTTAATTTCTGAACAGAGTGGATAGTACGCTGGTATCGATAAAAAGTTTTCTGCCGATACCGTCAAAGAACTTTTTTGCCGATTATTTCTTAATAAACATTTATGCGTGAATATCATCATATATTTAGTACACTCACTATATGAATATTATATTATTTACAAAATGTGTATCATGTACACGAATTTATAATTTATACCAACACACAGGAGAGTGATCGGTCATAGCATTATCTCTTTCAAGGGGTTGGGGGAATGGCGTATGACCGGTCAGAGGAGAGTGATCGGTCACAGCCACAGTCTTTTGCATGCCGAGATTACCCCCAGCAATTTTATCTGAAACGCTTTTTACCTTTTGTTTGTTCTAAAGCCCTTACTTTTTCCAGGTGTCTGTACATATAGACGCTTCCTCATATTGAAGACGGTAGACCGCTTCTCCAGATGGCAAAATTGATATCCACATCAACTTTTTTCTGAGTTGAATCTTTTTTTACATTCCTGGAGGTCAAAGTCTTTTCA
Organism: Andricus curvator; assembly: GCA_932195095.1. Lineage (NCBI taxonomy): Eukaryota > Metazoa > Arthropoda > Insecta > Hymenoptera > Cynipidae > Andricus > Andricus curvator. The sequence continues at coordinate 10,822 of CAKNYM010006955.1, read as the reverse complement.
TTTTTTGCAGACTTCAATGAATAATTTTCCAAAAGACAGTTCCTATTTAATTCACCCCTGTTTTCGGAAAAAGTAACTTAGTTGCTTTTCATAACTTATAGTTAAAACATTTTCTGAGCATATGTAGGGTTTTCAAGCATAGAAATAGGAGAAACCACTTCACAATAGATAATGAACCCACAATAGATAATCAATAATTCAGAATACTAATGTGAATAATTAATTAAATTAAATTATTATTTTAGGTATATTTTTGCTTTTAATGAATGATTACCTACAACAGAAAAAAAATCAGTTGTTGGCATATTAAGGGGAAATTCAAACTTTAGGAAATAGATGTACACATAAAATCTAGAAATCTTAAATAGTTCTAATTTCAAGTACGCTCAAAATTTAACGCCAAATACACTAGAATGTTCAATTATTATAAAAAATGATAAGAACTTGACAAATTGGTAAAAATACGTATATAGTCCCAAAATTTTAGTGCTTGGTAGTGCTAACACCGGTTTTTGGGCAAACCCGTCTACAGTGCTTGGCACTGCACTCACCCAACCTCTTGTTCTTAAATACGTTGAAATATTGTGAAAAAAGTGTTTATTTGAGAAATACTAAATAATATTTCTATTAGTTATCAATAAAAATTCATGAATACGATTTCATATAGAAACAGCGAAGTTTTATTGAGCAATTATTGTATTTTATTTTAAAAGACATATTGTTAACATATTATTCCCCAATTTACATATCAAGAATATTAACATTGTAATTCTAGATAAACAGTTGCCTTATAAAATCAAAAAATAATTCTGAAGAATATGAATTGCGAGTTCCCTATTTAATATTTATTTTTGGTGGTCAACCTAGTTTCATTTGAAAATCTTCAATCTGGATATCAATCGCGCTATTATCTAATGGTTGATTTTCCTTTCCTATAGTTTTTACTTTTATTTTTTATTACATTAGCATCTTTTTCTTCTAATCGTTTGCGCTTTTTCTCCTCTTCAGCTTTTTCTTCGATTTCTTTTTTTTTTTCTTTCCAAGCTTTCTTTTGATCTTCTATGGCTTTAATTGCATCTTCTTTTGATTTTATTTTTCTTAATTCTTCATCCCTTCAGTGATGTGTAGTTATTGCATGAAATGGCTTTCCTTCCATCTGTTTACCTTTACGTTTTATTGTTGCAGGATATGGCCAGAAATCTTGGATCCTACGTTTTTCTAAATATTGTTCAGCATTTTGAATAATTTTATTAGCTACGTCTGAATCGTTTTTTTTACAAAGATCGGCGTGCCCAACAGTCGAAATATTCGCTTTACATGTACAAGCACTATTTGAAATCTCAGTCATAATAGGAGAATCGCTAAACGAATTCTTTACTATTTCTGAATTACAATTATTATTATGCGTTTCATGTCAGTCTTATTATTGCTTGATTTCAAATTACAAGAATTCGCAAGTGCATTTTTATAATTTTCTTCGCCGTTTACACACGCATTGGGATCATCCCAGAAAAGTTGAGACTGATTGGCATATGAAGTTGAGGGAACGTCAAAGTATTTTGATTCGAAACCGGAGTCCTAAGGTGATAAAATGTTCGAACTAATTACGTGTGCCTCTTTTTGAACAAGTTTGTCATTTGATTCAATTTGGGGAAAAAAATCATCTTTTAAACTTTCCACAAATGTTTCGTCTAAACATGTATGATTTCTAGTGCACTTATATATTCCTTCTCTACATCAATTGCACTAAGATTCCCTTGGGAAATAACATAATTTTCATACACTTGTGGCATTATACTTTTACTATGTTTCATGTTTGATGCTTTCTTTTGTATTCAGACCAAATTGAATACAAAATCTAAAAATGATCAGGCTTTTGTAGATGATTGCGTCCGGATTCCACGTAAATAGTCCGCATACTCTGAAACCATGAAATATATTATGTTTGGTGTTCTAGAAATTTTGTCTATTACTTTTGACAAGATCAGTACAAATTTTTCACATGTCAGAGAAATTAAAGGATTTCCTGTTCTCCGCTCTAACAAGCATTCCATCCAGAATACTTTAATGGGTTTGAATGCTGTTACATCGGCTAGATACTGCCGAAGGTAATCGAGTGTAAAGATACACGACTTGTAGAGGCATCACTTCGCCAGCAGCTGAAAATGTGATTAGTACTGTGATATTTTAATTAAAATTACCATTTTCGACCTCATTTGGACCTACCTAAATTTGGAGAAAGGTTTGCACAACCTAAAGGAGCTAAATCAGTTTTTTGTTTTCGCGCATAAGTTAAAAAATGTTTCACCAACATTTAGTTCTTCTTTCTTCTTTTTTTTTCTTCACCCGTCTTTCAGTATTTAACAAAGATCGCTTTCTACGAAATAATACTTTGTTTCTTTAAACCAGTTTCGAATGTTCTCCTCATTTATGGCATCACGCGAAAAAGCAATGTCTTCTGGTTTCTTTCTGTGAAAAGTGGATGACGTTTAAGAACACATGATACCAGGTTGAACCAGGACGATTTTTATTCTTGAATAGATTTCCCCTAGGCGAATTTTCCAGAAAATTCTGTACTCCAGATTGCAATTCTTCTTTTCTAACAGGAAACCCTTTACGGTGGTAATCTAGAACCCAGGGGACCAACTTGTTTTGTTCCTAGGCTGCAAGCACTGGATCTGCACCAAAAGTTGCTTTTAGCAATTTTTTGCTCAATAGAAATTGAATACTGGACTTCAGAATCCAAGAAGTTGCAGGAGCTTTCTTTTCAGATTTGCCAGTATCTATGACATAAGTTAAAGCTTTGGACATGTCTTCCTCAATATCCTTTTTTCAGTCAGTCATTCTAAACCAAGTCTTTCTTCAAAGATTATTAGTAACTTCAGACATTCTCAATTTAATAAGAGTTCTGTATCCAACCAATATGCAGTTTATTGTTGCTGCTCTTCTGTGTTGTTTTTCAGCCATCATCGTTGCCACTAACAAATTAAAAGCTCCATAAAATTATTTACCGCTTTTTTTCAATAATATGAAAAATAGTCTGGATAACATTAAATTATTCCGCAACGATTTTTTGAGAGAACTATTAGCATATTAGTTCACTCATACCACGCTGAAAAACCCAGTTCTCGTCAGATCACTGAAGTTAAGCAGCGTTGGACGCGGTTAGTACTTGGATGGGTGACCATTCAAGAATACTGACATGAGTGCTGTTGGCACATCGTGGGTGTGGTGAGCCCACACTTGTAGTTATTTATAACTTCAAGAAAAACCTAGAAACACTACCCGAATCGGGTAGTGTCACGCCTACCCTGAAAGGGAAATGGTTTAATGGTATATATATATATAGCGCGAATGTTTTTTGTAAGGGAGAGGAGGTTGAGTTGGCTTAAACTTATTTTATAATAAATCTATGATATTTAGACCCATTAAAATAGTTCTATTGTCTGCATTCTTGCATAATATGTGATTGATCAAAAATTCACAATCTGTCGATTTTTCAAAACATTTTTATTGCAACCTTATTGACGAAAATTTTGTGTAGTGATTTTCGTTTAATTTAAAAGCAAATTAATTCAATCGGCGAATAACTCACATTTTACATTAATCTGACTAATCCAACACTTTTATAGTGTTTGATCTTGAAGCTCTTTCAATTTGTATCAGTGAGTTTTTATTGATTTTAAGTAAAAATCCCAACTGAATGCTGTCAGGGGCCCATTTGAATAAGTGAAATTGCATTGTGAATCAATGAAAATGCTTATCAGATAAATTCAGTGAATCATTTGGAACCGATTTAAATTTAGAGGAAAGGCAAAAGATTTCAGTCAAATAACTGAGATTTTTATGCGAAAAGAATTTAATTAGTGAATTATTACTTTTGTAAATGGACATTCGAAATGAAATCCTCTTGCAGTTAAAATTTTTATTTGAAAAGCACGCAAATTCAAGCCAATCAATTTTGATAAATGATTCAATAGTTCCGGTACAGCGCACCATGGTATCATATAGAAAAACAAGGTTTAAAATAACTTTCTCAAGGCAATTCTTGACCACTTTAAGATTTCCTTTAACAGCATTAAATTTTTAAGCGATTTATGTGGCCTGGTCAAATTTTTTTGTTCAAACTTTCACGTTAATGCAAATATTGAGAAAAATCGATTTTTTTTTTAACTTTCATTGAGAATTTTTTTCTATGCTTAACATCGCTGAACTTAATCTAGTAGTTTAATGCAAAAAATATTTTCTGCCAAGTTGAATGTTATAAACGAATTGAAGTACATTTTTGCTTCAGAATCACTTCCTTTATCGAAAAAATAATACTCAATCATGAAAATTTGTTATCTGATATTTTTTATTAATTTTAGAAATAATTATATAAAAAAATTCCCAGTGTGGACATGTGAAGGTAGGATGACATCCTTTTTTTTTAATATTCCTCAAATTATGTCGGTGGTTGTCATCCGATATTTTTCAACGATTCTATAAACAAATTAGCTGTGTGGACATTTTAGGGCAGACAGAAATCGTTTTTAACTTAATTTTCCTTGAAATATATTGCCAGTAATGTTTATTTTATGAGGTTTTGTTATAAAATATTTTTTATTAATTTTGTAAACAAATTCTATAAAAAAATTTCCAGAGCGAACATATACATATGGACAGGAAAAATTAGGCTTTTCTGTTAATTTTCCATTGATTATGTCACCAGTGATGTTCAGTAATGAAAATTTATCATCCGATATTTTTTATTAATATTATAAATACAGTATAAAAATAAATACACAGTCTGGATGTTTAAAGGCATAACAACATTTTTCTCCTAATTTTCTTCAAATTATGTCGCCAATGATTTTTATTTCTGAGATTTTGTGATCCGATATTTTTTACTAATTTTTTTACCAAATTGTAAGAACAAAGTTGTAAGAACTAAGTCCAAGCTGGCCAGTTATAATAAGCGGAATAACATCTCTGTGCAACACATTTCAAAAATTTATATTTTTTGTTACGATTCTTATCACGGTTCATACCTTTTTTACTATTTTTTTCATAAAAATGTTACTACCTAACGTACGTTACTACCTCACTATGCGTTTACTAGGAAGGTTATAAAATACGGTTTTATTTTATTTTATAATTTATTTTTTATTGAGAAGTTTGTAGATTGCACTCATTGTATTTGCAATGTAAGGCATACAATGATTTTTAGTATTTTCTGAATAATAGCGGAAAAAAGGGAAACTATGATTGCGTTTCCGAAATTGGAAGCTCAAACGGTAAATACAACAGGTGGTTGAGCACAGAAGCTGACTCGTTGGGTAAGCTGCAAGTTATCTTTTATCGGTAAAGAAAAAATGAAAAAAAAACCTTTGATATAATAATTCCGTTTAGGCAAAATAGAAAAATCGTATTACTTATGCTCTAAGTTCTTTGTTTTGCTAAAATCTCTAAAGAGACACAAAGTCTGGGTTCTAAAAAGATGTAATGCGGGATATAGATGCCAATGATAATGTAGAATTTAATTTTGATTATAATTTATTAGACAATCATTAGGACAGTTACTATATTGGTGACAAATAATAATTCGCACATTATCCAAGATTTGGTAATTAATTAATTAATAATAATGAATAAATTTCTTAATTTCTGGGTCATGGTAAAAATTATCATATTCGGGGTTAAATGGTATTATACTCACAATTTCTTCTTTCCACAGTAAAAATCAGGAATTTTCAAAAAAGTATATTTTTTATACACTCACTAAATACTTACATGAACTTATGGTGTTACTTGAAAATGCTACTGACTTATATATTAGGACAAATTTTGTTTTATTTTTAACATTAGCTAACAAAAACTGGTTTAAATTTGTATGTTACAATTATCTCGCAATGTTTACTGGACAAGCTTGCGTAAGATAGAGCACCACTAAAGTTAATTTTCCTCCCTGTGACTTCAGACGCGTAATGCATGTTAGAAGCTTCAGTGAACAGTGTTTACATCGTCGCTGATAATGATGGGGTGAGCTGCCCGTATTAGTCGTGCCATTGAACCATAAAATTACAATTTATCAAAATACAACGTCGTAACCAGTAAAATTTCAATTTTGAGATTGTTCTTCCAAATCAAGTATTTACTATACATATCATCAAATAAATTTCTTCTTTTTAGATGGATTTTTTTACATATTTATTTTTGTATCATAAAAAATTAGATAAGAGAAATGATCATAATTTAAAAACAGTGATTGCACTGCATGAACAGAAATAGTTGGGAAGATCGCTTTTAATATGTCGGGTTCACATTTTAATTTCAATTTAAATATCATCATGACACATAATAACTAAAATTCAACTCAACTTGTTGATTTTAATCAGAAACCTCTATCAAAAATATCAATAACTGTCAAGCTGCCAATAATATTATTCCATTGCCACATTCGTTTGAAATTGATCTCGATTTTCAGTTCTCTTTAGTTCTTTCCCTGAAAAAGTAATCAATTCGTCTGTCAGACACTTTTAATCGTTTTTAGAACAATTCAGCTGGGTTCTCTGGAACTAGAAACTTATAAGTAAAGTTTTAGCTGATATCTCTATTTTTTTTTATTACAATCATTATGTTCAAACTATACTCTTATGTGATATATTTCTACAGGAACAGGTGCTGAGAAAATTGTGTTTCGGTGAAATATTGGGTTTAATACCCGACTGCGATTTTGCAAACAATAGAATGCATCCAGTCCTGGCTTCGGTGTTTGCAAATTATTAGTCGCGGTCTATAAATTGTATTTTCAACAATACACACGGCGTTTTATGCCTAGTTCAAATATTGACTTTAAACAAAACACATCAGTTTTGTGTTTTTATATGAAGCTTATTTTGTACGAATTGTCTACTAATACAGATTTTTCCGTAAGAATAACTCATTTCCAGCTGGTCCAGGGCTAGTATGGCGGAAAATTTCGTAATATTGTGCAATTCAACTTTTCTTAAGGGAAACTTAATTTTATTTTGTATGGCTGACGATACTTGGGGGCTGTTCAAAAACTACGTCACGGTATTTTGAACACATTTTCAGCCCCTTTCCTTCTTCTTCACGGATCAGCACAACATTTTTTCTTCGTTTTCATTTGATAAACGCCTAAAATAAAGCACAGAATATACAAAAACATAATATTTCAACAGATTTCACAGCCCAAAATGCTGAAACAAAAGTGTGATTTTTTTTAAAAACTGGGGAATAATAATTTCTTTTGAATGAAATTAATGCATTCAATGTAAAAAAAGCTGCAGTAACTTTAAATGTGAAATCACAGTTGATTTTAATTTCACTCTTAAAGTTCCGGAAGCTTTCTTGACAGTATACGTACCATATTGCATTCAATATGAAATGTTTTAAATTTTAAGTCCAAATATATTGCATCATCAGCAAAATAGTTGAATTTTCGACAACAACAAAAAATTAATTTTCTACCAAAAGAGATGAATTTTCAACGAAAGAGTTGATTTTTCAAACTAGAAAGTTGCATGTTGAAAGTTCAAGCCAAAATTACTATTTTTTCATCTAGTAGTTGAATTTTCAACCTTCAAAGACGAATTTTCAGCAAAACAATCAAATTTTGAAACAAAAACGAATTGACATTAACTAGATACAAATAGTTACATTTCTAACAAAATATAATATAATATAATTTGCATACCAAGAAACGAATTTCTTAGAAGCCAGTTAAATTTTTAATAGAGAATGCTGAATTTTTAATCAAGAACTTTTCTAACAAACACGATGAATTTTCTATCCAAAAATGATAAATCTTTAAACAAAAAAGTCTAGTATTCAACGATGCTGTTGAATTTAGAAAAAAAAACAGATGACATTTGAACAAAATAATTAAATCATTAACCACATTGTTAAATTTTCGACCTTCAAACATGAATTTTCAACCCAATGGTTGAATTTTCAACAAACAAATTAATCAATAACTAAACTGTTGCATTTACAATCAAAGAGAGGAACTTTCAAGCAAAAGCGACGAATATTTAACAAAACAGTTAAATATTTAACAAAATGGTTGAATTTTTAACCAAATAGTTCAATTTTGAACCTGTAAATATTTTAAGCACACAAAAAACTTTAACCAAGAACTGTTAAATTTTCAAGCAAATAGTTTAATTTTCAATAAAATAATTAAATTCTTAACAAAACAGTTGAATTTTCAACTAGAATTATAAATCTTCAACAAAAAAATTAATTTTTGACAAAGAAGATCAACGTTCAACAAAGTAGTTACATTTTTAACGAAAAATATAATAGCTGATATTTAAAAAAAAAACGATTTCAATTTTTAATAAAAATCGGTCGAATTTGAATAAAATATCAATTCTGCACAAATATGTAATACTTGATATTTCCAACAAAAAATACTATAATCCAGAGAAGGTTAATTAAACCAGAAAATACGAATTTGCAGCCAGATGGTTAAATCTTCAAGAAAAACAGATTAATTTCTAACCAAACAGTTGCGATTCAACCAAGAAAGATTAAAAGAGAAATGAAATTCTATCAAATTTTTGAATTTTCAAGTCAAAAAGGCGAATTCTCTAGAAAGTAGTTGAATTTCAAACTCGGAAATATGAATTTTTAATTAAACAGTTCATTTTCAACCGAAGAAGGACAAATTTTAAAGAAAATACTTCAATCTTCAACCAATAAAATAAATGTTTAACAAAGCAGTGCAGCTTTCAACAAAGCAGTTGAATTTTTAATCTTGAACATTCTCAATGAAAAGATTAATACTTGAATTTTCAACTAAAAACGATCAATTTTCAACCAAAAATAGAATAGCTCAGTTTTCAGTTAAAAAATAAATTTTCCCCAACAAAGAAACGATTTTTAAACTAAATAGGAAAATCTTCAACAAAATAGTGAAATTTTTAACAAAAAGAAATTAATTCTGAACCAAAAATGTAATATTAGACTTTTCAATTGAACCAAATTGTTGAAGTATCAACTAAAAAAGATCAATTTTCAAACGAAAATGGAATAGTTAAATTGTCAGATTGAAAAATTTATTTTAAAATTAAAAAAAAACTAATTTTCAACAGAATAGTTCAATCTTTGAAAAAAATTTTCAATTTTCAACCAATATGATGAATTTCTAACAAAGTTTGTAGTTAGACTTTCTACCATGTAGTTGAATTGTCAATTAAAAAGAATTAACTTTTGATGAAAAATATCTAGATTTTCTTATTGGGTTCAGTTAATTCAGTTCGAATTTCAGTAAAAAAAAAGAAAAAGAAGTTTTTCGAAAACAGGGGTAAAAGAGGAAGTGATGTCACATTTTGCATTAACGCCTCCCCCTGGCAGTGTGACGTTGTTTTTAAGCGGATACTTGGACCTATACTACGAAACAATTGTCTGACTATATATCGACCTTTACAACTAGCAATGTGGCTGACTACTCCGGCCTATATATACTAGTTATCCCTTGGGGGTGGGAGGTAGATGGGAGTCGAAACTCGCGGGAATTTACCTTACGTAATACTTGAAAGGCCTCTTGTATGATTGTATAGTAACCTATGAATTGGACCCCCTTTACTATCCCATTTCCAACATGGCTGACTAAACAATGGTATGTACTACTGGCCTAATATACCTCTGTTTTTACACCATTCAAATTTCTGACTATTTGACGTTCTCGAATACTTTCCTAAATACAGAAAAAAACCCAGCTTCATTTTGAACAAAGGAACGGTGTCAAAATGTACTAAAACAAAATTGAAGCATAATTGTTTCATATTTAGCAGTGCGAATATTGAACACAACTTAATTGTTTTTCAGTTTTGACATTGACTAAGAGGGCAAACATAACTGAAGTTCAAAATGAGTTTATATGAAAATAACCTGAAATGAAATTAAATCCCTAGTTTTTTCCTGTGCGCCTGTCTAAACTCTGACATGCACTACTGACCGGCATGCCTGACAATACGCTTACATGAAGTACTTCCGTGTCTATTTATAACTCTCTACCTCACCTCTGTACCTATTGGCTGACTATTCGTTGATCTAGGGGCGATTATGTAGCTTTTTCACTTCCACTTTTTCGAAATTCACATTAACTGTTTCTTTTTTTTTATATTGTCGTGACAATTAAAGTATGAAAAAAGACAAAAAACGTTAATTTCGAAAAAGTGGAGGTAGAAGTGATAGTGAAAAAGTAAAATAGTGGTCTCCCTGTATTACTTACTCTGGCCTTCCGATTTATCACCCTTCTCACATACTATTATTGGTTGACAATACGTTGACCTGTACTACTTAATACATGTATTACATTATCCACTCCTCAACCTCGTGTACTAATTTAGGTGTGTACCTAATAGGGCTCTGGTCAGTTTCCCTTAATTACAGAATGGCTCTGATCAGCGAAACTGACCAGAGGCGTGAAAGCAGCAACGGGTCTCCAGATCAATGTTCTGCATGGTGAAAACTAGAGAGTAGAGTTCAAATTTGAGTTGAACACTCCCCTCACCACCGATGGTTATATTGAGATTTGACATACCAAACTGGTAGCAATGTACTAGAAAAAATTTAGGCAAATCTAAAGAATCGATAAAAAGAAGGCAGTGTGTTTTGAAAATAATTATTTTTGTATTTTTTTTTAAATTATTTTTTGTTGGAAAAATGCGAAAATAACTTATTGGGAAAGCTGCTATCTTTTTACATTCTCATCTAGAGAAGGTATTAGATTTGTGTAAAATTTGACCCCCCCGGTTTTTGTCAAATGTCCACGTTTTGAGACCCCCTGAACCCAAAAAACAGGTTTTTA
>CAKNYM010006948.1:0-15283 GCA_932195095.1 Andricus curvator | reverse complement strand
AAAATTCGCTGTATTTCCAGTTTCGATTCCTGGGTCTTGGGGTTTTTTTTCTAATGCATTTTTGTCACTAAAAAGTTTTCATCTACCTCAAATAATTCTCCTCCTATTTGCAAACGTGCTAAAAAAATGTCCGAAAACAATGGCAAATTAAATAGGAATTATCTCTCAGAAAATGATAGATTAAAGTCCAAAAAAAATTGACAAGACTTTTTCGTCCTCCAGGTATGTAAAAAATAATTGAAACTCAATAAAATTTAAAAACTCTGCAAACAAGAAATTTTTAAAACCTTTTTTTCGAGCGCGGGTAACCAAGCTGCATGTCGATCGATTCCAAATTAATTATACTTTTTTAGGACCCCAATAAGCTAGTTTTCCGCGTTGTAGCGATTTTTAATTCCAAAAGTATTTATTTTTGACCCACCCTAATGTTTATCAAGCTTCACTTTAGTCTCCTGAGGCAATATGACTTTTATAATACAGTAAGGTTTGATCAAACACGAAATTCTCTTTTATCCATTTTTTGGAAATCTCTCGATTTGCTCCTTTCAAACGAACGCCAAACACAAAGTAATAGCCGGATCTGGCTAACACTTAGTGCGTTCCTCCAAGAGATGGTACTAACTAAAAATAGTTTCGATACGCACTAGCAGTGTCATAATCTGAGTTTGCACGGACTTTTCAATCCACTCTCGCAATCGCCAAAGCCGTAGGTGTTTTGAGAATAATCTTTAAAAACAAATTGAAAAACAATTTCAGATCCAATTTATGACTGAAGTTCATCAGAAGCTTAAGTCAGAGTTTTCGATTTAAGTTACAATATTTATGATATTTGAAAAAATGCGCACACGTTGTATGTGGCTCGCTCCAAGAAAAGGGACCTAACTCTGACAAAATCAATCTTTAGGTCTTAATGGTTTTCCATAGTTTATAAGTTCCTATTTCACTTCGCTTCGCTTCAAGATTTAATTACAAAATTCGCTTCCTTAACGTGTTCTTTTATTTCATTATATATATATATATATATATATATATATATATATATATAATAATGAAGAAAAAATATAATAAATAAAAAATAAAAAAAAATTTAATTATATATTTAACAATGAAATAAAAGAACATGAAGAATTTATTTCTCTCCTAACTTCCTTAACGTCTTTGCCCTCCATTTTACTTTGCACCACGTTGGGTAAGTCCGTGGCTGACAACACCGGTATATTTCTACTGCGGATACCAGTAGTAAGAGAGAGTATCAGTCCGGCTGTTAAACACTTTCACCCCAATTTTACAGAACACCTTCGACACAAATATTCTAACATTAGGGTACACAACATTTTATTTTCATTCTCAGGCCAATAGGAAAAGTTGTCTTTCTATATCCATATTATGTGTGAGGAACCTATTTGAAATCAATGAATGTTTAGACCTGCTACATGCTCAAAATAGCAAAACTGAAAACTTTAAAACAAAAGTTGTTCTCAAGCTATGGGCTGTACCGCATAAGTAGTACGATAAAAATTATACAGCTCGATGAAAGACGTCTTTTTTGTTTAATCATTTTTTCATTGCACTAACCGTTTTCGAGAAAAAGCTACACAAATAATTTTAATTAGAGCTGGAATAATAATGAACAATAAATTAATTACTACATGAGCATATATCTGTAACCTAACTATAACGGTCGACCGTTAGTTTTTAGGCATAACATGCATAAGAAAATTTGGATCCGGACAAGCTGACTCCATTAAAAATCGAAAATTCAAACTTCAATTACTTTTGATCTAGAGTTTCAACCTATTCAAAACTACTTTGATAGTATACTTTACACTATATGTAATAGATACCTCGAAACAAAAATTCATTATTAATTCACTAAAATTACTTAGATATCTTTGAGGGACATAAAAGAAATGTTCTGGACATATGTCCATATGTTGTTCGAAGCGACTGAAGTGTTGTGGCATATCCAGTTCAGGTCGTAAAAAAGGCTTAAAATATATTGAAAAATCAGCCTCTTGGGCTCGATAATATATTTATCTCGCGCCGCGCGGTTGGATTTTGTACCTCCTCCACATTTGTGCACAGACCTTTTAAAATTAAAGGTCGAAGCATCGACAACTGTCATTTGGTGATTGTGAATTCTCTTTTGTTAAAGTTCCTTCGGCTTTAACGAACACATTCTGTTCAACACTATTATATCATATTATATTACATTTATTTCTGTACCTCGTCCTGGGATTACTTATTCAGATATTGCACAATAAAGTACACATTTTATTTATCATGATTATTTTAATATTTGTACTTTATTTTGTATTAATTTTTATTCTCAGATACCCTAAGAAATGTATCATTTCAATAAATTTATATCATTGCAATTCATAATATGCATTGATATTGAAACAAATTTATTTTTATTGTCTTGTTTTTATCATGAATAAAAGTGCGCATCCTATAAAAAAACAATTTTGTTAATCAACATTTTATTGCACCTCGTGTCATTTTTCCAAAAAATTAATTTGTTTATTTTTAATGCTATTTTTTACGATTAAAACAAAAACTAGGAATCCTATCAAAAAGTGATTAATAACAAATTTGTAGCTCTTTTTTGAGTGCACAATTTTTGTCGATTCATCTTTTTTCGTAGCTTGTGTCTTTTGTCCAAAAATTTTTATTTTCTATTTTCAATGTTGTTTTTTTACGAATAAGACAAGAACTACACGTCTTATCAAAAAGTGATTAATAGCAAATTTTTATGTCTTTTTTGGTGAAAAACTTTTGTCTATTAATTTTTTATGGAGATATGCTTCCAAAAAGGTCACCCACGAATATCAACTTGATCAATATAAATGAAGTTAGTAATAATTTTGACTTCTTTGAAAAATTTTTTTTTTTCAAAATATCGAAAAATATTGATTTTTGAAAAAAATGTTTCTCATAAAAGTTGTAGATCTCGTCGAAACACATATTTTTTATATTCATATAATTTTTTTCTAAAATTAATATTTTTCGAGAAAAATGACAAAAATGAATTTTTACATTTTCTGTTACGAAAAAATTTCTAAACTTGCGATATTAGTGTCCAAAACAGTTTTAAAAAAGTTTTATCATTGTAAAATATTCAAGACTACCACTAGCATGCGTGGTTTTTTTGGGTCTTTGGAAAAGTGGTCGTTATGAGTGGTGGTAGGGGGTATTTTAAATGGCCTACACACTTTTCCAGCACTCATGCCGACCCTTTTTCCAACGCCCAACAAAAAAAATCGGAAAATTAATTTTTGTCATTTTTCCCGACAAATATTTTTTTTAGGAAAAAAGTATGAATATAAAAAATATGTGTTTCGACGAGATCTACAACTTTTTTGAAAAAAATATTTTCCAAAATCAATATTCTTGGAGATTTTGAAATAAAACTATTTTAAAAAAAGTCAATTTTATTAATAACTTCATTTATATTGATCTGCGCGAAAAATCCTTTTAGTGCGTTTAACTAGGATCTAAAAGGAACCTCTAGGCCAAGTATCAAGTCAATATGTTTGGGTGACCTTTTTGGAAGTATACCCATTTATGGTAAGTTAAGCCTACCATATTTACCTGTATAATTGACTATCATTTCCGTAATCAGCGAGTCAAAGTACAAATTTGTACGTTGTACTTTCAAATTAATCGCGGAACCAAATTCGGCCAACATTCTTCTACCAGACAGTTGAATTTTCATCTTATAAATAATAAATTTTCAACCCAAACTGGAGGAGGTAAAGTTTCAGATAAAAAAAAAATAACTTTTAACAAAAAAGAAGAAGAATTTTCAAGAAAATAGTTGAATTTTCAACTGAAGAGGAAACTTTTACAAATAAAATATATTTTTAACAAAGAAGTTCAGCTTTTAACCAAGTAGTCGGATTTTGACCAAAAAAGATAAAGTTTCAATTAAATAGTTGATTTTTCAAACAAAAAGATGTATTTTCCACCAAATGGAATAATTTCTTACCAAAAAAGTAGAATTTTCAACAAAATACATGAATTTCCTACAAAATTGTTGAATTCTCTAGCCAAAAAGAATAATTTTTTACAAAACAGTTGAATTTTAAACCCAAAAATTTGAATTGTGAACAAAAAAGTTCCTTTACAAACAAATACTTGATTTTTCAACTAAAATTATGATTCTCCAACCAAAAGAAAAAGGAATTTTTCACAAAGTAGTTGAACTTATAATCAAGTACTTGAATTTTATTTAAACAAAAAAGATGAATTCTCAACGAAAAATGTAACAGTTGATATTGCAACCAAAAATAATTTTAAATTAAACAGGAAATAGTTCAATTCAACTTAAAATAGTAATTTTCATGAAAATAGTTGAATTTCCTACTAGAAAAGATCTTTTTTTAATTAAAAATATTTATTTTCATCCACAAATGGAATAGCTACATTTGCAGTTAAAAAATTTAATTCTTAAACTCTTAAACTCCAATTTTGAAAACTCAATATATTTTTGAGTTTTGCCGTCCAAACGAAAAAAATTGGCTTCCAAACGTATCCTAACGACATCCAAATAATTCCATTAAAAAAAGTTGGATATTTAATTGTTGGTGTGCTAACTTAACGGACATGGTCTGCTCTGGGTACGCTACCATTTACTCTACCTAGATATACTTGTTTCGTCGCAGTCGCTCTCCTTTTATTCTCTCAACATGCAGCGGAGAATTTGCCATGTTTTGCCCCATTTTAAAAGTGCCTCTGAAAAGGCCCACGCCCCTTTTTTCTAGTTTCAAAAAAATAAATTAAATTATGATGGGACATGAATACGGCATTGATATACATATTAGCATATTTCATTAAGTATAAACACACTGGCGTTCAGAATTAAGAGTAATAAAATGACTTCCACATATGAATAATATAAAAAATTCATTTGTGGACGTATGTCCCTAGCCGGGAATTCACGAGAGATACTCTGTTAGACCACACATTTGTCATTATCAAGCTTGTCGAACATATGGTCGACGTTACCTAGTTTGGATGCTTGGTACTGTTGCTATCTGTATCGATGATATCAATATTTTCATTAAGTAGTTCTTTAAAAAAATATTTTGTACGCTGTGTCATAATGGATAAAAAAAAAAGAAAATACACTCTAGAACTGGTCCGAACATGTGTTAAGAAACATCATGCAAGACAAGAACTTAATCGAAATTTATCTAGTGATACTGCTATGTCAGCTGGTCCTCATAGTTTTCCAGCAGGTAAATTTATTTAAATCTTTTGAAGTTAAGTATTAAAAAAATATATATTAGCAGATGGTCCTGCTTCTTCGAATATTGCATATCATTTTCTTCTCTTTTTTGATGAAATAGAACTTAATTAATACACACAAAAAGAAGATAAAGGAGACAAAACCTAATAATTCTAATCTAATCTGTATTTTCAGTTTCATAATTAAATAAATTTTCCTTTATAAAAGTAGTTTTTGTGTATTATTATTATAATTTTAAAAAGTAGAGGATACCTTAGAAAAACTGTACAGGCCATGACAAGTTTGCCCTAACTATAGGGAAATGATCGGTAAAAACATGGAATGCTTTGTATAGCCCTTGCCATTTTACCCGACAAGGGCCACACTAGAAGTAGAGAAAACTGTTCAGTGCCTTACCAGCCCCAAATTTAGATTTCTGCATGTTTAGCAATATTTTTACTATACTGCAACTATACGTAATCATACTTTATCTGTATTTGAGCTACATATTCACTATACTTCATTCAAATATATATATATTAAGTATGGATTTGCCCTACTTTCACTATATTATCAGAGGAACGACTCCCATACGATTTCCCAGTTATTTTCCTAGAACAATTTCATGCCAAATTTTGTTAACCAGTAACAGTTCTTAGGGATGCCATGTAGAACGTTTAATGATTTTGAGATGTCTTGCCTATGGATATATATAGGCAAAATATTTCCTTTATTTGCTTATTCCCATTGCTGCATAACAATGACATGCCAAAGAGGTAAAAAAAACATTAATCCTATGGATATTTAATGTATTTTCTAACTCTATTTGTCCTAAGTGCGCTTCCTCGCCAAGCTTTTTCTATCGGTCTTATAATTACTTCCAAATAATTATAGTTTTAATAAAGATTTATAAAGGAAAAATGAATCGTGTAGGTATATTTTTATTACTCACATGTACATCATTTTTTAATAATAACATATAGAAAACCCACCATTAATAGGTATTCCCTACCTTAATCTAAATTACAATTATATTAGAAGTTGGCAATAAAATAATTAACAATCATGGTATTAAGAAGTACAGTGAGAAGGAAGAGTTGTAGATCCATGTTGTGGTTGCCCGGTTGCAGTTGAACAGCTTGAATTGATTCAAATTGTGAAAGGTCTTACGATGAAGGTGCCATTTATTCTAGAAAATAAGAAAAGGATTCTTCTTTTACAATTTTGCAAAATACAGTAGGATATTAGAATATTAAAAGCACACACTTTTTTAGAATATTATTCTCAGGAGTATACTGAACCATAATTACATTATTTTATTTTAGCAGTGTATAGATTTTTTAATTTACCAATTTAAAATTCACTAAATTGTAAAAATGTACATTTATTTGATGAAAATTACAAATGTTTACTTTTTCCTTATATTATTGCTTAATAACAACTACGACATTCAATTTGGAAATATAACATTTGAAACATCTGGCATCCAAACACTCAGAAAAAAATTTTGTGGAACCAAATGAACTGATTTTTTGCATATACATGAAAACTTGGTTGAATTAAACACATTTTGGTTGATTCAAAAAAATATTTCATTGACCCAACAACATTTTTTTGCTGAATCAAACAAATGTTATTGTATGCAAAAATAAAAGATTTTTAAAATTGTTGCTTACCACTGCAATCGAGAAGTTGACAACTATTAACAATGGCTTCCACAACTCTAGTTTATTGACATTTAAGTGGCTGTCTATGAATCTTGGATATAGTTTTGTGAGTATTCTTATGAAATTCCAGTGACTTTTAATTAAATAGCGTTCACTTGTCTGCTGATATTTAATGTAAGTCACTGGAAATGTATAAGAATGTGTCTTATTTTTTATAAGACGAGTAATAAATATCTATATCCAAGATTCATAGATAGTCACTTAAATTTCAATGAACTATTTTTTTCCGTGTATAATCGGGTTTAATCGGTCGACAGCACCGGCCAACTGAGAAAATGCAATAATGCACACTAGGAAGACGAGAGTAACAGTTCTTAGGGATGCCATGTTGAACGTTGAATGATTTTAAGACGCCTTTCATATGGCTTTATATAGTCGAAATATTTTCCCCCATTTCCTTATTCCCAGGGCTATATAACAATGACAAGGAGGAGGCTCTGCCAGACTTTACCTAGATGACTTTATATAATTTCACATTCCACATTTCACTTGTCATTTTTCACAATTCATTGTTTTTCTCGTTCAATTCGTATCATATGTCGAGACTAACTTTAATTTAGGTCAGAAATAAGAAGTAAATTTGTCAGACGCGGAAACCGACGATCGCCCCCTCCCCCAGGATTTTAACTTACTTTCACTTTTTCTGTTTCCCTGGAAAATAATGAAAAATTATAAAAAAATATTAATAATAGAATGATTGAAAAATATTATGTATAATAATTTCAAATTCTTCCATTCAGATTTCCCAACTATCAATTGGACAGTTTATTATAGCATACGTCAGTTTTGACATCATCTTTAACTTTTAGTTACATAAAGTTGTTCCGCATACATGGAAATGCTTTATAATTGATTTTGAAGTTATTAATTTTGTACTCTAGATTAGAATGATGAATTTTGAAAAGCGTGATTTATAATCTGAAAATATTAATTTTAAAGGATTTAGTTTTACGATCTTTATTTAAGAATAATTCAAATTTGAACGAGGTTTAGAATTTTTTAATTTTCAACGTTTCAATTAGATTTGGATTAATCATTTTTAAAGTTTCAACTTGAAAATCACGTAATTTTTAACGTTTTCAGAATGATTGAACTTTGAAGGTTTACAATATTAAAAATTTTTAAGTTTGACCGATGAAAATGACAGTGAATATTTTTGTTGTCATTTAATACTAGATGATATGATACCTCTTAATAATTGTTATTATCTTTAAATTTATAGTTTTTAATGCGCCATTCTGAAATAGTTCAATTTTTGAAGCCTTCAAACTAAAGTTGTTTAGCCTCAAAAGTATAAAATTAGCAAATATTTGTTCCAAATTTTATTAATTTTTAAACCTTCAATCAGGAAAGTTACTAATTTTTCAATACTTAGTTTGATATGTAAGGTTTTCTAACCAGACAAAACTAATGTTAAATGTACAGTTCTTGATGCTTTTTTAAAATTACTAGAACATACTGCGCGCTAAGCGGACATTAATTACTCTTTCTTTGGAGAAAAAAATTGGGTTCATTTTCCAGGAAAGTGACAGGATACATTTCTTTTAGATTTTACAGAAAATCTTATGTGATTTTAGAACGTTATATATGATTTACAGAAGTTCCTCTAATTACAGAGAAAAAATTCCAGTATATTCAATATGAATGATACCATTATTTTTTTAATTTGTACAGAGTTCTTTAAAATTAGCAAATCAGTTTTCTCATTTACAAAGTGTCACTCGCAGCGTGTGACATAATCCGACATCACACTTACAATATTTTTTTAATATTTAAAAAACGTGAAAAATACATTTTCATAGTATTTTAAGAAGAATTACATTCCACTATTTAAATTTAATCCGAATTTTCTAAAAGAATTTATTTACCACGTTTTAAAAGTAGGCATTTGTAAAAAAATGTTTCTATTTTTAAATTATAACACAGAACGTTTTTACTAAATTTATTTTTTAATTTTATTATATTTTTAAACAAACAGTCCAATTTCAGTACCAAAATTAAAAATATACCATTCTTTAGAATCTTTCACAAATTCCAATTTTAATAAAAATCGTTTTAATAATCAACAAATGTTGCTTTATTTTAGATTTAGTCTCAAAACTAAATTTTTTATTTTAAGCAAGTACATGTATGCAAATTTTAAAATTCAACATTTTTCAAAACAAAAATTGACTTTTCTCGAACTTGGTTTTAAAAAAAATTCAAAAATTGGAATCATAGCAATCTTGTGCTGTATTATTTTTTTAAATTCTTTATTTTTAGTTTCATATCTTAAAATTGTACGATTTTTAGTTGAAGATTGAAAAAAATGAATTATTTAAAATTGAAAAATATTTGACTGGAAGATTTCAAGAATTAAACAATAATTCTAAATAACGATTTTATATTAAACAGTTAAAAATCGTGTTGTTTAAAATTTTTCCCTTCTATAAGTTTTAATTTGGCAATTAAAAATGAAATGGTTGAATTTTGAGAAATTTAATCAACATTAAAAATCTTTTTTCTATTTTTAAAGTTTTTAAATTTACTTTAAATAATTAAAATTTTAAAGGGGTTGAATATGGAAAAAGTTTTAATATCACAGTTCTTGGTAATTACAAATTTTTTCAGTGTTAATTGAAGTTCGGTTTCATTCAAATTTCAACGTTGTGTAATAGAAATATTTTAATTTTTAATGTTTCCCACTTAAAATTACTTCATTCGAATATTTTTTTTAATAATTCAATTGTAAATGTTTATATAATTGGACATTCTTTCATTCTAAACAGCGAAAATACGGCAAATTTAATTTTTAATGTTACAAAAAATTGTATGAACAAGTTTAATATTATATTATAATTTCTATTTAATAAAAATTTAAACTCTGGAATTTCAAAAACTACGTCATTGAAACATTTACTACACTTTTATATTTTCAAATTTTGATCGCTTCGCTAAAATGATCTTGAACAAAATCATTCAAAACCATCAGTTAATTAATCGTTTTGAATTACAGATTATTTAATTTTAACGCTTGTTTGAAGTTTGAACGCTTTTAATTAGAAATAATAAAATTTCATTTCCTCTGAATATTAAATCGTCGAATTTTCAGAAGTCCAATTTTAAATTATTCAACTTTGAATTTGTATTATTTTCGAAATTTTAATCTGACATCATTCAATTTCGAGATTCTTCACTTCAAAATAAAATAGTTCAAGTTTGAACGCTTTAAATATACCATTTTTCAGAATCATTCTCAACTTCCAATTTTAATAGAAATAGTTTTAATTATCGACAACTTTAGTGACGTTTTAGATTTAGTCGGAGAAACTAAATTTTTTATTTCAACCAAGTACAATTTACTTTCAAACACAGCTTCAAAAAAAATTGTAATCGGAAGCATAGCAATCTTCTGCTGTATTCTTTTTTTATTAATGAATTGTTTAAAATTGAAAACTATTAGACTGGAAGATTTCAAGAATTAAATAATAATTCTAAATGAAGTGTTAACAATTGAACGATTTTGAATTAAGAAGTTAAAAATTTTGTTAATTATTATTGTTTTCTTTCATAAGTTTTAATTTGGTAATTAAAAACTTAATTTGAATTGATTTTATAATCATAGAAAACATTGTATAAACAATTTTAATATTATATCATAATTTTTTATGTAATAACAATTTGAAATTCTAATTTTAAATTTAATTTTAAATTCTAATTTGGGAAACTTTGTTATCTAAACATTCACTTTAGTTTTCAATTTCAAATTGACAAATTTTAATCGTTTCGTTGAAAAGATTTGAGACAAGCTCATTCACAACTATCAGTTAATTAATCATTTTGAATTAAAAATTATTTGAAGTCAAAAGTTTTATATAAGTCAATTTGAAAGATTTAATGAGAAATAATAACACTTTGATTCCTCTGAATTTTAAATCATCCAATTTTCAAAATTCCAATGTTAAATTATTTAATTTTTAAATTGTTTTATTTTCGAAATTTTAATCTGACATAATTTAATTTAAGGTGTTTTAAAATTATTATACCCAGATAGAATAATATTATATGGGGTTTTGCACCATTTTTTTCTATATTTTCATTGAATTATTTAAATTGTAACAATTTTTTTTTTAATTCAAAACTTACACAAATGATTAGTTTTTGTTTTTCCTACTAAAAATAAATTAGTATTAGTATATAAATAGTATATAAGTATTAGTATAAATTAGCATAAAGAAAGTCAACTTTAACTTGGTCGTATCAAATTTTAAAACCTCAAAATAGCAATTTTTAGTAATTTAAAAAATTGTTATTTTGAGTCTTGTAGGGTATTAAAAAAACGCAGGACCAATGAGAAATTGACAGGGTTATTCGATTAAGATCTGATTAAAATACCATTTAAATCTCACATTTTTCAATTTATCTCCCTAACAGGTATTCATTACAGAACTTATTAGTTTAAGATTGTGATCAGGAAATGTGAAAATTATTGAAATTTCTGTGAGGAAGATTAAATTAACCCAATACTTCAAGTTTTTAATCTAGCTGCAAAGAAAATGAACTTCAACCCAGTCATAACCAAATGCTAAACCTCAAAATAGCGATTTTTAATCAATTTAAAAAAAAAAATTTCATGATAAAAAAAAAGACTGGAACCAACGCGAAATTTATAGGATAATTAGATGAAGGACTGATTTGAAAACTCTTTAATTCTAAGATTTTTCTGTTCATCTCCCTAAGAGATATTCATTTAAAAAAATACAGAAAACCAGTCCATTTAAAGAGAAATTTGTTTTGTTTTGGTTTAAAAAAAAATTATTTAAATTTAAGTAATACAATACAAAAAAATGAAAAATTACACACCAAAAGAATACTAATTATTTCATTGATTAAAAATGGTCATTTCCGATTTGTAACAAACATTTTGAACGAGGAAAAGTGGCGGGCCAGACTTTACCTAGATGAATTTATATAATTTCACATTCCACATTTGACTTTTCATTTTACACAATTCATTGTTGTTGTTCTCCAGTTCACATCATATGCCAAGGCTAACTTGAATTGGGGTAAAAAATAAGACGTGAATTTTTGTCAATGAAGTCAATGACATGTGAAAAATATGAGGTGAAACATGAAGTGTATAAAATAATTTTTTTTCCAAAACAATTTTTGTAGAAAATTGTAATAGTTATTTGGTTTCATTTGTTTTTAAACGAAAAATAGCTTCTAGCACTATAGACGCATTTATATTGAAATCAAAATATTAAAAACAACTATTTTTTAGAACAATTTTTTTTTAATATGATGTACACTTTTGATCATTCCCGAAACAATATCTGTTATTAATCAGGATGTAATTATATTACCGTAAACAAATTATTGTTGTGCAAAAAGAATCGTTGGAAAAAATGAAAAAACAGAACTTCTGGACTTTTCTGGAATATCTTGGAATTTTTCAGAAAGTTCTTGAAAGTTCTGGCAAATGTTCTAGAAAATATAATATATTTATGTAATATAATAGATAGAGAGTAGGGTTGTTCAAAAAATTAAAATTCATTTGAATTGTGGGCTCACCCCTCAAAAAGCTTCCATTTGGTGAAAAACAACTGTAATTTTTTTTTTAAATTTGTTGAACAAGGGAATTTTGGATCCTACGGGGGTTAAATCATCCCCAATCATAAGAAATCCGTATTTTCTCGCAAGTTTGATAACAAAATTTTCAGTTTTGCCTAAATATCGTAGAAAGTAGTCAGAAGAGGAAATAAAATGAAAAAGTATAGAAAAGTTGAAAAACGTCCCCCAGAAATGAAAAAACACCTTTTTTGAACCAAAAATGAATTTTCGAACGTCCTGCAGTTTCTATTGGAAATATTTCGTGAATTTGAAGCAAAATAATAACAAACATTATTCAAAAAATATTGGCTGCAGAATAGATGACGTAAAGCACCCTTATTGGTAAAAAACTACCTCTTTAAATTTTTTTCTTACAGATTTCTTATTTTATGAAACAAACTTCAATAAAAAATAAGCATAAAGATGCATGGAAACATATGTAAAGATGCAATGTATTGCATGAATGGTAAGTAACACCTCTGAGATGGAATAAACTACTCCCAATTATTTAATTTTTGCCTGCAAATTGTAAACTATCCTCAGAAAAGGTAAGAGAATAAAAATGTACAGGAAAGTGGAGAATCCACCCTTAGAAAGTAAAAACGATCCCTTTTTGAACAAAAATATAATTATTGAGCTTCTTGCAGCTTCTAATAACTTAGTTTATTATCAGTCAAAAATAATTCTTTCTTTAAAAAAGAGGAGTTTCTTCAATTGCTGAGAGTATTTTTTCGAATTTTCTGCACATTTTCATTTCCTTACCTTTTCCGACGTCAGTTGGCAATTTGTAGGCTAAAAAAAAATTATTTTTATGTATTGTACGAGAAAATATCATCTTTTTACGTTTAGGGGTCGTTTATTCTATCTTAGGGGTGTTATTAACCATTCATAAAATGCATAGTATCTTTATATATGTTTTCACACATCTTTATACGTATTTTTTGTAGAAGTTTCTTTCGTTAAATAAAAAATTTATAATAAAAAATTTAAAAGGGGTAGTTTTTGACCACTAAGGTTGCCTTATGTCATATATTTTGTAGCTACTATTTTTTTTAATAATGTTTGTGATTATTTTGTTCCAAATCGATGGAGTATTTGCAATAGAAACTGCAGGAAGTTCGAAAATTCATTTTTTGTTCAAAAAAGGAGTTTTTAAAAATATTTTGGGGAAGGTTTTTAAACTTTGCCATACTTTTTCATTTTATTTCTATTTCTGATCACTTCATACGATATTTAGACAAAAGCAGAAATTTTTTATCAAATCTGTGAGAAAATACGGATTTTTTACGGTTGGGGGTGGTTTAACCTCCGTGGGATCCAAGATACCCTTGTTAGAAGAAAAAAATTCACAGTTTTTTTTTTAAGAAAATGGAAGCTTTTTGGGGGCTGAGTCCACAACAAATCAAAGGAACTTTAATTTTTTGAGCCACCTTTATAGAGATGGAAATACACCACTGGCGCAGTACTGGCCCAGTACAGATTGCCGGAGTCCCAGTACTGGGCTTCTGTACTGGACCAGTTCTGGGCCAGTACTGGCTGGTAATGCTCCTCAGTACTGGCGTGCGGTACTGGCGCGGTACTGCACACCAATACTGGTTTCCAAAATAAATAATAGTTGATTGCGAGTATTTTGTCTTTAAATCTTAATGGTCCTGCTTAGAATGAATACATATATATTACATTTCCAAAAATTTTATTAAAAATAAAATTTCTAACTTTACGGGGTTTCGAACCTACATCTATACCTGAATCTATCGCCTAGCAGTCGGTAGCCTTACACTCTAAGAAAAAGTCTATTAACAGTGAAATTACGTTCCTTTCAGAATGCGTCCTTTGAAATTAAGCAGATTTCTTTTGTCCGTCAATAGAATCGTTTCACTGTTCAAAGACTTATCCGTTAAATGCAAAACGAGAGTAGTTTTACTGATAAACGATTTCTTTTGAGTTTGAAAAGAATTCCTTTAACCATTAGAGGATTTCATTCGTTGGCTAGCGGAGAAAGTGCGCCTGCGCATGAGTGAATTTTTCCCCTGCACGATTTATTTATTAATTGATAAGGTGAGTGGAAAAACGAGCGAAATGATGTCGAAAATGGATTACTTCAAAAAATTAGGAATCCCAGATTGTGACGCAAAAACTTTGGAAGGTACGTGTACTGAAAGAACAATTTTTGATCCGCATAACCTCACTTTTCGTTGATTTTTACGCTTTTGACAATCGAAGTATACATTTTTTTTATTTGCTTTTGACAATCGAAAGTTCGTAACACGATCTTTATGAAATGGTTTTGTAAAGCGTCGATTTTATATCGATTTTATGTTTCCATTCACCAAAGTTCGGCTTTTGTACATTTGTTGCACGTAATATCATGCAATAAATTTTCTTTTAACGTTCAAATTATTCTTTCTTTTGTCCGGCAATAGATTTCACTTCAAGATCAAAGGAAATCCTTTCACACTTACAGGATAGCATTTGAAACGACGATCCTTCAACTGTGAAAGTATTTCCTCTCATGCTAATTTTGAATGGAAAATCCTTTAATAGTGAAAGGAATCGTTTGACAGTCAATAGTCTGTTTTTAGAGTGTATAGTATTAAATAGTGTTAATTAAAATTATAATGACTCATTCTTCGATTGACAGTTATATAAAATTATATTTATATTTCGTATTTAAAAACAGGAGGGGGTCAGCTTCAGTGTCACATGACATTTTGACTTAGGGGGGGGGGGG
>CAKNYM010006946.1:0-15463 GCA_932195095.1 Andricus curvator | reverse complement strand
CAAATCTTCCAAAAAAGTGGTCTCAAAAATTTTCAAAATGTGCTCACTTTTTGGATTTTCATCCAAAATAGCTGGTTCACGAACTCGTTCTCTATTTTTCGGCCATAAAAAAGTGTGCCAAAGCTCAACCAAATCTGATCATTTTTTCGAAAGTTATCGTGGCTACAGACAGACAGACAGGCAGACAGACAGACAGACTACAGACAGACAGACACCTTCGTAAAAATCGTTTTTTCTAGCTCAGGGGGTCTCAAAACGTGGAGATTTGATGAAAACCGACTATGTCAAATTTTACATAAAACCAATACCTTCTCATTAGAATGAGAATGTAAAAATACTTTGAAATCGGTTGAGAAATATGGTTACCGCGTCGCGCGGCGCTAAACAATATTATTTACCATTAACACATAGAGCGAGCACAAAAAAGTTGAAACCGTTTCTGAATCTTAAGCGTTCAGACTTCCCACTACTTGAAAAAATTTTCAAATTCCGTATGTAGAACAGGACAAAATCAGCATTTGTTTATTAAAAAATTATATAAATTAGCAACAATAACAAATAGCAGGATGTTAAAAATTGTATTGTTAATTGTATTCATTTTTCACCATCCCCTGAAATTTTCATCAATTTCTCATAAATAGTTTATGAAAGAATAATTTGTTAATCAAAGGATGCAGAAATGTTCAATCGCACATTGTAAATAAACAAATGCATTTTTCTAAAAAAATGTATAACGTTACCACATACTAATGAGTAGATTATTTTTCAATAATTAGTTATAATTTTCCTTTCAACGTCAAAAATGGTAGGGTCACTTGGGAAATTTCTACTCAGTGATAATTTATGTTTTGAGATTCAATAATAATTAAAATATTTCAAATATTGGTACACCTAATCAGTTTTAATAATGCAAATGTAGATTGTAATGGTAAATTTTGATCAACTTTAGACTAACACAACAGTCATATCACTCATTAAATTATAAAAAATTGTTAAGTTGACTGAGTCGGTAATTTTTTGTAGATAAGAAATTAAATTTTATAAGTAGATTGTAAAAATAAGTGTTTCGAATTTTAAAATAATTATACAAATTGATACATTCAATTAATTCTTTGGATTGACTTGAAACTCATTTTACTTATAAAATTATGAAAATGTTACAAATTTACTGCGTTGATAATTTTTTTCGCTAATAATGTAAATTTAATAATGTACTGGAAAAAATTGAAACATTTCGAATTTATGTGTGAACTATAAATCTTTTCAGGTTAAATAATTTTTGAATATATTCAAATATAATTATTAAAGCTTCACATTGAATGTCTTAATATTTGATTCTTTTTAAATTAAAACGTACCAAATTGAAAATAAATCATCTTCATTCGTTTGCAACATGAAGTTGGTTTGCAGATATGCTTTTTATTTTTTTATTCCTGTTTTGCTCAATTGGTTCGTTTTGTCATTTAAAGCTTAAAAACTCACAAGTGTAAAAGGAAATAATGTTCAATTCATAATATATCAAATTCTTTGGGATTAATTTTAAATCTTCGAAATTGTACAAAACAATGAAATTAATAATTGGAAACCAATGTTTTCGAAATATCTTTGACGTTTTACTTACTATATTTCTTTAATTTTCTTTTTCAGGTAATAAGTTTTTCTTTTTTTCATAACTTAAAATACTTTGAATAAAGAAGAAGACTTTTTTTAACCTTGTTAGTTTTTTATATAAAAAAATGTCAGAATGATTTTAAATATTATAAAAAATTTATGACTTTTCCCTTTTTAAATCCTTCAAAACGGTAAATTTAACAATTTTTAATCATGTTGATCAGCTTTCAGCTCTCAACTTTCAACATAAAAATTATTTCAAACTGGAATCATTTAAAATTAAACAATAGTGAATTGAAAACATATATCGAAACATTGAAAATGGTTGGGTTTCATTTTTAAATCTTTCCAAATTGTTTCGTTTGAAAATAATTATTTGTATAGTTGAAAAATAATTAAAACCAATGATTAGTTCAATAATCATTTTAACCTGAAATGACCTCAATTGCTTGAATAAACGTTCGAAATTAAACAATTTTAAATTTAAAACTTTAAATAATTAAATAAATCCCAATTCAAACTCTTTTATTATTATATTAAAAAATATATTAAATAACCTGTAAATGAGGAATACTTAAAATTTACACTTTCAAAGACTTGGAAGACTATCAACAATGAAGAAATTTTCATTCTTAGGCTTACTAATTTAAATAATTTCACTACTTAGCATTTCAAACTGAAAATTAATCAATTTTACAACTTAAAAATGGGCCATTTTCTAATTTAGAGCATTTTAAATTGAAAGTTCTTTATTTGAATTGCTAGAAAATGGTACAATATCAAATTTAAAGCCTTTCAAAATAAAAATGCACAGCTTTCAAAGCTTAAAATAAAACATTTTTATTTATTTTTTTCAAATCAAGAATTTTATATTTAGAGTTTAGAGCAATGAAAATTGGGCAGATTCCCTAATTTTCTGAAAATCTCTGAATTCCTTGAATTCTCTCAAATCTTAGATTTCTCTTAATTCCTTGAAATCCTTGAATGCTTGAATATTCTGAATTCCTGAAGTTACTTGAATTCGTTAAACGCTCTAAATTCCCTGAAATTCTCTAAATTTAATGAATTCCTTGAATTTTCTGAATAACTAAAAATCTTTGAATTCCATTAATTCGGAATTTTTAGATTTCCTTGAATATTTTTAATTCCTTGCATTTTTTGACTGAATTCCTTCAATTCTTCTGAATTCTTTGAATTATTTTGAAGTCTTTGGAATTCAAGGAGTTCTAAGAATTTAGGAAATTCCACGAATTCAGTAAATTCAGACAATTGAGATGAATTAAGACATATCTGAGATTTTGCAGGTATTCAGTTGATTTCAAGGAAGTTAAACGAATTTAAAAGGATTTGAAAGAGTTTAAAAGCATTCCAAGCAATTCAAATGAATGTAAAATCATTAAAAACTGAATATTTTCGAGGTAGCTTTACAATTTTCCAAAACCCTTCCCACATTAATCTGTGAAAAAATATGTGAACACGTTTTGCTTGAAAAATAGAACCATGCCTCTCAAAGTATTATATTTTTTTGAAGTGATTAAAATGTACAATTTGAAAATTATTTTTCTAATTTTGCATTGTATTGAATTTATTCTGGAGGCATTTGATTCAAAATTGTTTAGTTACAAATCCTTTAAATGTGAAACTATTAAAACTGGCTATCAAGGCTTTCTATATGAAATTTTGCAATTTGAAAGATTTTATAGTGAAATTGTCCTGACACTTTTAATATTTGAAACTATTATCGATTCGGGAGGATTTCAATTTGAAATTTTCGAATAATTAAGGCTATCAATTAAAAATTATTATACATAATTAGCAGTCAAATTCTCAATATAAATCTAAAATATTTCAGGGTGGCCTCTAAAAACAAAAACAAAAGTCTGGAAATTTCTCGGTTATCATACATTTTCCCAGGTCATTAATGGATGCTTTGTTCAATAGAAAGAGCATGAAGAACCTTATCGTAACTGTAGTGAAAAGAACATTTTTTAAATTGATATTAAAAGAGTTATAAATTATTGAAGAAGATAGTGTCCGCTTGAAACCTACTGAATGCTTATTTTTACCAATAAATAATAAAATCTTGATTTTTTAACCTAATGGCATTCAAAGAAAAAAACCTAAGATTTTTTATCTCAGTAAAATAACAAGAAAAAGATAACCCTTAATTCAAAAAAAGTCAAATTGATTTTTTATTTCCGTTTTAGGCCCTTGCTTTTGTAGCAAAAAAACTTTAGTTTCATAGCCTCAAACATTAAACTGTTTTACAAATGCGTATTCAAAACTATAATTATTATAAATGTTAAATTATGTAGCATCAAGGGGCATTCAAAGTGATTGGACAGATTTTTTTACTAACAACTGAGATTTCTGTCCAAAAAAATCACTGTAATTTTTACCGTTAAAAATGGAAGAATTTCAAAAATTGTGAACCTTTAAAGTCAAACTATTTCTAAAAAGTTGAAAATTAGAAACTTTTTATAATTATTTAAATAAAACTTAAAGCATTAAAAATTAAACAATCCTAAACTTCGTTTAAAAATTGAAGCATTTAAACATAGGAGCTTCAATGTGAACAGAATAAAGGAATCGTAGATTATTATATATAATAAAAATAATAATTTGAGTAAATACCGTTTTTAATAAATGAAAAATAGATTAAAAGTTAACTCTGAAATAAATGCATAGAAAACAATCTTATTTTTTTTTAAACCTGACCTCTTAAACAGTAGCAAATGTTATATTGTTCTATACAATTAAATATAGGAATAAACTGGAATAAAATTTATATTTATTATTATATTTATTTATTTTATATTATAAATCGAATTTATTTACACTACCAATTCTAATCTTGAACCTTTTTTTTCAGTGTTCTGGTCCTCAGGAAGTCACTTTTGAGATTTACAAGATTTGCGCAAATTACTCTATTATTTATAAACTTTTGCCAGTCTGGAACAGAGTTGGCGAATATTTATGCAAAGGGCAACATTATTCTGAGCTCACAGACGAACTGGACGCAATCAAGTTTGATGTAGACATCAAAGGTAAATTAAATTTTGTGCAACTTTAATTTTTATAATATATTTATATTGTATTTGTACTTTTACTAGATATTTCTACTGTCATTGTTTAAAATATGTTTAGAAGAAGGACTGTTCTTGCAATTCAATCCTCTGAAGCTGAAACTTACTCCCTTAAGTTTGGAAGTAATTGGAGTGACTGGGTCGACTTTAGTGACATTCCAAAATAATCCTAAAATTCCGATTAATTTTCGACATCAAAAGGCTCCTATCAGAGCTTATATCTTACCCAGGTATAAATTATATACTTTTTTAATAATAATAAAATTTTGAGTTTCTTATCAGTTTAATAAATTCATATTATTTTTCAGCTTGAAAAAGTGTAAGTTACTAAAAGTTACAAAAGAAATTCCCAATACTTGCAAATTTAAACAATATCATGTGATTCGAGATCACTGGAAGAATATGGTAATTATTTTCTGCATACGTATTTATTACAAAAATATAATTTATCAGGGGGGGGGCAGGTCGGGGAAAACCTGGAAATCAGAGAAAGGTCAGGGATTTTGAACAAAAATGTCAAAAAACAGGGAATTTCTGTAAGTAGCACTTTAAGTAACTGTAAAGAATAATCAGGGCAGCCACTTTTAGTCACTTTTTCAAGATAAAGCCGCTATAGTCTCATTTTTAATTCAAAATATCACTTAAGTCACTTATTTTTCAATAAATGAACCCATGGGTATTATTATTGACTATTGACTTCAAGTCTATACCTATTTCTGAATTTCCTTGCATTCTTTTGAAATATTTTATCGTATTTTAAGAGAATCCAAGAAATTTGCAATTATATAATTTTAAAGAAATTTTAATAAATTAAAGGAATTTCAAAGGATTTTAGTGTATTTCTATAAATTTCAAGGAATTTTCAAGAACTTTAAAAAATTTTAGGGGATTTAAAAATATTTCAAAGGATTTGCAAATTTTTAGGGTATTTTAAAAGATTCCAAAGAACTTTTAATAGGTTTCAATAATTCGAAGGTATTCCAAAGGATTTTTAGGATTTTAGGGTATTTTCAAAACTTCCAAGGAATTTTCAACAGCTTTAAAAAGTTTTAAGGGATTTCAAAATATTTCAAAATGTTTCACAAGATTTGAAATAATTTAGGGTATTCTAAAAGATTCCAAAGAATTCTTAATAGATTTCAATAATTTGAAGATATTCCAAAGTATTTTCAACATTTCCAAGGAATTTTCAAGAGCTTTAAGAAGTTTCAAGGGATTTAAAGATATTTTATAGGATTTTAGAATTTTAGGGTATTTTAAAAGATTCCAAAGAATTTGTAATAGATTTCAATATTTTGAAGATATTCCAAAGGATTTTTAGGATTTTAGGGTATTTTCAAAACTGCCGAGGAATTTTTAAGAGCTTTAAAAAGTATTAAGGGAACTAATTCAATGGATTTTTTTAAATTTAATTGATCCTGATTACTTTTAAACTCACCTTGGATTCTTAGGTATTTCATCAGATTCTTTTCACTTGAATTCTTCTAAATTCATTCAGTTAAATGGATTTTTTTAGATTTGTTTAATTCATCCTGCAAATTTTTATACTCTTCTTGATTTTTTAAGACTTTCATGGAATTCTTCTCATTTCTCTTAAATTCCTCTAAATTCTCTCAAATTTTACTGAAATCAATGAATTTTTTGAATTTTTTCCAATTCATTTGAATTATTTTGAATTTAACTTGAACTTTTTTGAAGTAACATTATTAATGCACATCGGTCACTTTTGGGTTAGAAATTAGTCACTTTTAGTCATATTAGAATTTTGGTCTTTACATATTGATGGTCAGGGAAAATGAAAAATTAGGGAATTTTGAAAGTAAAGTTTTTTGTCACCCTGTATATATTATAAAAATATCTCGTTAAAAATATTCTAAACTTGATCACTTTTTTTCCAGGAATTTAAAAATCATAATTGTTTAATCTTTGCAGTATGGAATCGTGTTACCAAAAAAGAAAGAAGGCATCAACTTCTACGAACTTTCATTTGAAGGATTTGAGGAACGCGTCTACGTTTATCCTGAGATTTGCTTGCAAGCAAGATTGCCAAAAATTATTGAGTGTTGTAATCAGACTGATATCACGAATCAATTTTTGGAAGACCTGAAAGTGAAAGTTCCGCAAATTTGTGGCGAAGAGCTTTCCTTTGTTTATCAAAACGTTAATCCTATCGAGAATTTCATCAAGCCAAGGGAGGTAATCTACAAAAATTCTTAGTTTTCATTTCAATTTAATTTTACAACAAAAATAATTCCTTATCTATTTTCTAGGTACAAGCCACGAGAGGAATTAATGACACTCCTTCGAAGTCATCGATGTCTGGAAATTCAAGTTTTTTTGATAGCTGCAGCCTGAGAAGCTTGAATGTGTTTACCTATAATCCAAATACAACGGAAAGATTTTCGTTCAAAATGAACTTCAATTCCAAAACCAAAAGCTCTGATGACAACTTGGTATCTTCATTTAAAAATAAACTAGACAATCCTTCCAAGTTACAAGATTCTGAAATCAGTTCGAGAACCGAATTTGTGAGCAACTGGCTTCTAAATTCCTGTGCTTCTCCAGGAATTTCTCAAGATACTGAAAGTCAGACAAGTGAAAAAGATTTTGAAAAATCGAGAGACTCGCCTTTGCAAAAAAGAATGAGATTTTCTGTTCCTAAGAAGGCAATCATACGATCGATTGAATGTACCAAAATATCTCTTTCACCTTTCAAAAGAACAAATATGAAGAATAAGGTGATTATACAATATATATGTGTTCCAGTCATTCCAGTTTACATTCCAGTCTACCCTACCTGAAAAACCTGGAAAATTTGGAATTGTCAGGGAATTTTTATATAGGGAAAACCTCCCTACAGTGGATAATGCAACCTACAGTGGATAATCATTAATTAAAAATACTAATATATGTAAAATAATTAATTTAATTTAATCAATAGTTAAAACACTATACGTGTTCATAAATTAAAATTATTTATTTCTCTTTTATTTGAGCTCTTAATTATTAATTATCCACTATAGGTTGCATTGTCCACTGTAGGGA
The DNA here is from genome assembly GCA_932195095.1 of Andricus curvator. Taxonomy (NCBI): domain Eukaryota; kingdom Metazoa; phylum Arthropoda; class Insecta; order Hymenoptera; family Cynipidae; genus Andricus; species Andricus curvator. The sequence goes on along the minus strand of CAKNYM010006946.1, from coordinate 7,721 downwards.
AGTTTCTCCTATCTGAAAAACTTGGAAATGTCAGGGAATTTTTTCGAGAACGTGCTTTTTTTTTTTAAATTCCAATATAAAATTGATTGACGATGATTCTTCATTTGTAAAAGTAGCTTTATATTACTGTATTTAACCATTTTTTTGAAAATATGTTTTTTTAAATGATATTTTTAACTGAAAATTTAACTATTCTATTTTTGGTTGAAAATTTAAGTATCTGGTTAAGAATTCATGTATTTTGTTGAAAATTCTTCCTTTTTGGTAGAAAATTAATCTTCTTGGTTGAAAATTCATTTTCTTGTTTAAAAATTCAACAGTTTGTTTGCAATTCTTTCTCCCTCTTGACTGAAGAATCTTTTTTAGTTGAAAAATCAACTCATGTTGAAAACTAATTTTTTTCGTTAAAGATTTATCATTTTAATTGAAAATTCATCTCATTGGTTGAAAAATGAGCTATTTTGTTGAAAGTTCGTTTTTTATTTAGCTGAAATTTAATTTTTTTACTGAAAATTTAACTATTCCAGTTAAAACTTAACATTTTTTTAACTAAAAATTTAACGATTCAATTTTTGCCTGAAAATGATCTTTTTCAGTTGGCAATTCATCTTTTTTGGTAGAAGTTAATTTTTTTAGTTAAAAATTAATCTTTACGTTGGAGGCTCAATTATTCTAGTTAAAGATTCACTTTGTTTAAAAATGTAACTATTTTTTTGAAAATTAGTTTTTTTGTTGTTGAAAATTATTTTATTTTAACTGAAAATGTAACTATTTTAAATATTTTAACTAATCATTTTACTATTGTATTTTTTTTTTTTTTTGAAAAATTATCTTTTTTAGTTGAAAATTCGTCTTTTTCAGGAGAAATTATTCTTATTGGTTGAAAATTAATCTTTTCGTTGAAAATTTAACTATTCCAGTTAAAGATTAATTATTTTAGTTAAAAATTCATGTTTTGTTGTTTAAAATTCAGTTATTCTAGATGAAGATTCATTATTCTAGATGAAGATTCATCAGTTTGGTTAAATATTAATTTTTTAGTTGAATATCCATTTCGTTTTTGGTTGAAAATTGATCTTTTTAGTTAAAAATGCAACTATTAAGTTGAAAATTTGTCTTTTTTAGTCGAAAGTTGATGTATATCTTTGAAAAATTGTCTTTCTGAGTAGAAAAATAATCTTCTTGTTTGCAAATTAGTCTTCTTGTTTGGACATTAATCTATTTGGTTAAAAATTCAAGTATTGTAGTAAAATATTCATCATTTTAGTTGAAAATTCATATTTTTGGTTGAAAATAAAACTACTTCGTTTTATGTTAAACTTTTTTGATAAAAACCTCTTTTTAGTTTAAAATTCGCCTATTCCAGTTAAGGTTCATCATTTTAGTTGAAAATTCATTACTTTGTTTGAAAATTTCATTATTTTTTTGAAAACTAGTGTGTTTCTCGTTGAAAATTATTTTTTTTAACTGAACATGTAACTGTTATTCCAATTGAATATTCTATCATTTGAGTAGAAAATTCATCTGTTTGTTTAAACAGTAATTTTTTTAAGCGAAAATTTAACCATTTAATTTCTGGTTGGCAATTTATCCTTTTTAGTTGAAAATTCATCAGTTTGGTTGAAAATAAATTTTTAAATCGAAAATTTAACTACATATTTGGTTGAAAATTTGTCTTTGTTAATTAAAAATTCTACTATTTCGTTGAAAATTCATGTATTATGTTGTAAAGTCGTCTTTTTCAGTAGAAAAGTTATCTTTTTGTTTGAAAATTCATCTTTTTGGTTAAAAAATTCAAGTATTCCAGTTAAATATTTATGATCTTACTTGAAAATTCATCTTTTTGTTTGAAAATAAAACTACTTGGTTTAAAGTAAAAAATTTTTCTTAAAAATTCATTATTTTGGTTTAAAATTCATCTATTACTTTAGCTGTTTTTATAAGTAAAAAATTAATTTTTTTAACTGAAAATTTAACTATTCCATTTTTGGTTGCAAAGTGGTCTATTTTAGTTTAAAATTCAACTATTTGGTTGAGAATTCATGTATTTTGTTGAAAAATCGTCTTTTTGGGTAGAAAAATTAATCTTTTTGGTTGAAAATTCAACATTTTGGTTAAAAATTCATCTATCTTGTTTAAAATGCAATATTTTTACTGGAAATGATAGGAATTTGAAGCGTTTTAAATTGGATTTAATATAGTATCCACAATAATGTTACCTAAATTGCACTGAATTTTAACTATAAGAAAGTAAAATAAAAATTGGTTTGAATTATTATCCAAATTCATGGACTTTAGCCACAATTTATTTAATCATTTAATTAATTGATGATGCTAATATATATCTTGTAATATAACTTGTCAAAGCTTTCTAAATTAAACATATGTATTGAATCCTAGAAACTGAGGAAAACATTTGTAATAAACTCACGAAACTATACGTATTTCGAGTTGATTGTTTTAAGAAATTCAAAATATTTAAATTCTTTTAATTATAAAAAAAATTATACCTTGAAAAAAACTTAAGATACCTGGAAAACCCTGAAATTGTCAGGGAATTTTTTTCCAGGATTTGAGTAGACACACTGATATATTAGATGAATCATTGTTTTTTTATTACATTTTTTAGAAAGACGAGTAATTTTGTATATTTCTTATTTTACAGAATATGCAGATTCCAAGATTATAATTCGATAGAGAAAGAATCATAGAACTAATGTGAAGAATAACGTGGCATACATAATTTGATGTCTCGCTTAATGTTAAGTTTATGTGCTTAATTTATTTATTTGAAATATTGTTATTTCCAATTCTATTACTAATTATGGAGCCTAAACCAAATAAACATATTTTTGTAATTATTACACTACCGTCGTTTATTTAGGTTGAGTACTATTAACTATTAAATACTATTAAGTACTATTAAATATTTTAATTTCAGTGAAAATGATGATTCCACAATTTAGAACTGTGAGTAAAATAATAAAATATATCTTTAAAAAATTTAGTTTAAAAACAGATTTAAATAGAAAAATAAAGATTAATTTTATTATCAAATGTATAATTTACACAAATTTCATGTCACATGTCACATCTAATTGAAAATAAGTTTGATTTCAACTTTTTTTTAAATCTTAAATTCAATTGTGACCTTTTTCAATTATGAAATCATTCAGTTTACAAAGCGTAATTCTATCAAAATCAAACAATTCACAGATATTAGCTTTAAAAATTGAATAGTTTCTTTTCAAAAGCCTTAGTAGTTGAATAAATGTAAACGTCCGATTGAAACTTTATGAGCTATTTTCAATGCTAACATAACTTTAAATTAATATATTAAACGTTTTTATTCAATTTCAAACCCCATTCAAATATTTTTTTAGTCTAAAGTATTCCATTTTTAATTTGTTTAATTTGTCATGTTTTAATTAAAAAAATTAATAATTTTGTAATATTTAGCAGCATTTGACTTTTTATATAAAATGAGCAATTATAAATCAAGTATTCAAGAATAAACAATTTGAAAATGAAATTGTTTAAAATAGAAAGCTGAACAGTTATTAATTGTAAGAAATTAAACTAAAAATAATGAAACTTTTAATTTAAAAAGTGTTCAGTGCCAATAAAAAATTTAAATCGTTCATTTTTTATGTTTCTAACTTAAAATTTCTTTATATGATATAATTTTGAAAATTGACCAATTTATTGATTAATTCTTCAATTTATTTAAAAATGATAGCGTTAATTTATATTTCTTAACCAGAAAATTTTGAACTGTTCAATTTATAAAAATTTAAAATTTGTAGTTTAAGGCCATGTAATACTTATCCGATTTCTACATTACCGAAATTTTGTTCGCAACAACTTACGTCCACACGAATTGTGATATCGAGTTGAAAATTCGGGAAATTAAATAAAAGGTACTAAGGGACGTTTGTATTTTTTCTAAATTTCTGGAACTACAAACACAATTTGATTTTGGAAAATTTTTGAAATATTTTTAATTTTAAACTTTTATAAACTGAACAGATCAAAGATTTCTAGTTAAAAATATAAAACAATGCTATCATTTTTAATGGTCTTCATTGAAGAATGAATCAATAAATTGGTAAAGATTCAAAATTATAACATATAAACCAATTGTAGGTTAGAAACATTATAATTTGAACGATTAAAATTTTTTATTGAAACTGAATACGTTTTAAATTAGAAGTTACATTATTTTTAGATTAAGACCTTCTATATTAATATTATTAATAACTGTTAAATTGTTATTTATATGTACAAATTCAATACTTTCACTTAAAAATTAAAAATTTTGAAAATGGAACAATTGAAATTGTAACTTTTCAAAATTTAAATTTAGAACTCTAAAATGTTAACGAATTGTTGCGAAAACAATGTCGGTAGGGGAGGAATTGTGTAAGTATTACATGGCCTTAGCGGAATTTAATTTAAAATGTTTCAATTAAAAAGCGTTTAAAGCTTCTATATTTTATACAATTATTGAGCGTTTGAATTAAAAATGTCTGAATTAAACATTTTTCAGGCTTCAATTGAAAAAATTTCAAATTCCAAAGTGTTCCATGTTTTAATTCTCAGTTTTGATTACTTCAAAAGTTAAAATGACGAAATTTTCAGCTTTGACAGTTCGAATTTTTTAATTTCAATGACCGTGAAAAATGTTTGCAACCCGGGAAATGAATGAGAATTTTTTTCTCGTTTAAAACTGCCACCCTGCATAGATTTTTATTCATAAAATTGTTCCTATAAACCAAAAATATCGGTAAATTTTAAAATTGAAATTTCGCGCGTTCTAACGGTTGCGATTCAAAGTATCCAGGCTAGGCAACAAAACCTGACAAATTTAATATAATGAAAAAATTTCCTCATTTTTCATGATTTTTATTTGTCTATTTGTTTAAAATTGTATTCAAGTTTGGGTTTAATGCTCTTTTGTTTACGAATTGTTCATAATTTTTATTCATTAATGGAATTTTTTAAGCAGAATTGCAAGTCCAATCTTGAACCTAGTTAAGGTTGGCAGCAGTGCTTACGTTCTCGAAGACTCGAAGTTCTTAGAAATTTCAAACGTTCGACTTGATCGTAACTGATCGCAACGATCATAGTTTCGTTTCCTATTTTCGCTGATTGCTTATAAGTTTTTGTAGTAAAATAGTGATTTTGAGTGCCTAAATTGTTCAAAATGAGTGAGGAAACGATGCTTTTCACACCCGTGCCCGAGTGCGATGATTTATTGTGCTTGGAATGCGGAATAACTAGTTTGGACGTTACAGATGAAATCAAACTATCTCTTTTCCATTGTCAAATTTTCATTTGCAGGTATTTTCATTGTTTAGATTTCACAAATTTTCTATTTTTCTATTATTTCGAGCACTTATTTCACTGGTTCCATCTGATTTTTTTAGATTTTCGAATAAATTATGTATTATTTTTAACTTTATAAAATTGGAAGTCTAACTCGGATTCAAATTTATAACCTCAATTTGCGACTTTTTCGAAGTTTACAATAAATTTAATTTTAAATGAATTTTCACCATTTAATGTAAAATGTTATATTAAACTTATTTTATGGCCTGGAAGCTTGCTAATTCTGATTGTAAAAACCTATGCAATTGATTAAAATATTTCTGGAAATTATGTGAAATACTAGATGAAATTATGCGAGTTGGAACAGGTTTCATTTGATATTCTTCGAAACTTCGCATGCATTTTAATTTTTAAACTTAAAATTTTTCTGCTTTGAAAGCTTTTCGTTTTAAATGTTTAATTCATAATATTTTTAATTTAAATTTAATTCATTTTTAATTATAATCTTTCTCTAAGAAATAGATGTGTCACGAAAATATCGAAAGCATAATAGTTGCTATTTCCATCAAAAAATATGTTAATTTTCAATGAAAAACTGAATAAAAAATACGAATTTTCAACCAAAAAATATTTTTCAAATGAAGAAAAAAAATCTCGTCTAAAAGGTTGAGTTTTCAAGTCATAAAGACGAACTTTGGAAAAAAGTTTAATTTACAACCCAAAAATATGCATTTCCTACCAAATAATTGAATTTTCGACTAAAAGAACTGAAATGATCAATTTTCTAGAAAATCTGGAATCAATACAAAAAAAGACGAATTTTCAACCAAAGAAATAAATTTTTAACTAAGATCTAACTATCACCTTCAATCAAAGAAATAAAATTTCAACCAGATAGTTGAATTTTGCACCCAGAAGATGAATTTTCTGGCACAAAAAGACAAATTTTCAACATAATAGATGAATTTTCAACTAAAAAAGATCAATTTTCAACAAAAAAGAGAATAGTTCAATTTTAAGTTAGAAAAATACGGTTTCGTAACATGCACATCTAAAGTTCGACTTTCGTTGCCTCTCGAGCGAAATAATTAAATTTTCAACCAAAAAATTAAATACCCATCGATAAAAATTCTCGAGAAAAAATGGAATACTTAGATTTTTAATTTAAAAGATTAATTTCCAATGAAAAAACAAATTGTCAACCAAAGAAATGAAATTTCAACCAAAAGATTAATTTTCTAATAAAAAAGAATAATTTTTATCCAAAAGGGTTAATTTCCTACAAAAAAAATCAAATTTGTAACATAATATATGAATTTTTAACTAAAAAAGATAAATTAACAACAAAAAAAGGTAGTTTGATTTTCAGTTAGAGAAATAAGTTTTTAAGGAAATAAAATAACTTTTCAACGAAATACTTAAAGTTTCAACCAAACAAATAAATTTTCTACCAAAAAGATTAAATGTCTATCAAAAAAAATGTTGACAAAAAATTAGGTCAAATATTTAATTAAAAAAATTACTTTTCAATCAAAAAACTAATTTTCAACCGAAGAAATGAATTTCCAACCAAAATGAATAATTTTCTAATAAAAAGAATAATTTTGAACAAAATACGGTAATTTCCAACCAAATATGTAAATTTTTAATGGAATTTTCAACCTAATAGTTGAATTTTCAAACAAAAAGATGAATTAGTCAGCAAGAAGATTAATATTCTAAGACAAAGTACAGAAATTTTCAAACAAATAGTTGAATTTTTAACTGAAGGCGATTGATGTTCAATCAGACATGAAATAGTTAAACTTTCAATTAAAGAAATTAATTTTCGATTTAAAAAAATAATGTTCAAGCCAAGGAAATGAATTTTGAAGCAAAAAGATTAATTTTCTACCAAAAAAGATTTATTTTTAACAAAATAAATGGATTTTCAACCAAAAAGGTGAATTAGTATAACCAAGAAGATTAATTTTCTACCATAAAAGACAAAGTTTCTCAGAAATTTTCAGCCAAATAGTTGAATTTTCAACTAAAAGATATTTTGCAATCAATAAAGAAAGAAAACCTCATCTAAAAGGTTGAGTTTTCAAGTCATAAAGACCAATTTTTGAAAAAATTTGAATTTACAACAAAAAATATGCATTTTCTACCAAAATAATGGAATTTTAGACAAAAAAATCTGCCCGCTTCGCGGGCACATTCTCATGGCACGCTTCGCGCGCGGCTCGCTGCGCTCGCAAGTTTGAGCGCGCCTAGGGCGCGCGACTGTTGGATCTCGCGCTTCGCGCTCGATCATATATTTATCTCGCGCTTCGCGCTCGATTATGTATTCACCTCGCGCTACGCGCTCGGGCGTATTTACATCGCGCTTTACGCTCGTCTCCTCTAGA
>CAKNYM010006939.1:0-21065 GCA_932195095.1 Andricus curvator | reverse complement strand
ATGAATTGAAGTTGGTCAAGTTCATATCCATTTCCGTCAGAAGAAGGAAGCCTGGTAGGTGGAGCTAAATTTCTGGCATAAGGAGACCGGGACCTTGTTCGTTGAGTATGTTCGACTGGAGAAGAAAACCTGAGCGGATATTCAGGTCTGGCAGGAGGAAGAGGACTGGCAGGAGGATCTTGTATGACGAAATAAGAAGATGGGCCGCCACGAGAAACACCAGGAATAGGGGCGCCGTTAGGCAAACAATCAAACTGTGAGCTTAATTCTGCAAGAACAAACAGACGATCACATTTTTTTGAAGAAAGAATGCTTTTGCATTACTAATAATAATCAACAAGAGTTTCCAGCTAATACATTCCGTTCGTAGCATGAACTTCGTTCGAACTGATGCTTTCGTTTTTTCATTATTTTTTTTGGAGATTAGTATTCTAATAAATTTTAACTTAATTACGAGGATAACTCTCTTAAGTTTTAAAATACAAATTGAGATAGTTAGTACACATTTTGCTATTCAATTAATTTCTTCGGTTCACCTCCAAGTTATTTCGCTTAAAAAATTATTACTCGGTTATGAATTTGCTCTGAGGATAATTTTCTTCAGGTTACAAACACACTTTTATTTTTTATAGAATGCTCTAATGTATGAACAATGTGAAGGTTGGTTCGCAGAGATGCTCTAAGAATTCATTGTATTGAAGAATGTTTGAGATAATAAATTAACGCACGCGACGAGTCTCAGATTATTAGCTTCGCAGAAATTTCCATTTCACGTTCGAAATATTTGAACGATTACTCAACAACCACTTGATATTTATTCGTCTTCTTGGTTCAGATGTAATGAGTATGTGTATCTGCTGAGTTATTACATTAAAAAAGATTTAAGGAATAATTTACTATATTTGTCAATGAGTTAAAGGTAAGATTCCAAACCGATTCTTGGATTTTGAAGCTACACTGATGAAAACGGAAGCTGAAAACGTTCTACCAAATTCTATACGACGAGGAATCTTACATTCTTCTATTAAAATTTTCTCATTCAAACTCTATAATACCTTAAACGCACAATATTCATATCAAATCAGCTAATAGAATTCGAATCTTGATGTTTGTTTCATTGAGAATTGTAGGAGTTGTATCCAATTTTTTATAGAATTTTCTTAAAATTATAATTATTAGAAATAATTTTTTGAACTTCTATGCATGTGGATTTTACGCAAATGAAAGTCTGTGTTTTTGTCTCTAATGTTTCTACCAGGCAAAGACCTATTCGAAAATCAAAGAAGATTATAAAACGTATCGCGAAATTGTTTCTGAAAAACATTAAAAGCAACTAAATAACTGCTTTTGTGTACAGGATTTAAACAAAAGTAGGTGAACTAATAGTTACATTTCTACAGCTCAAATTACTTTTATCAATAATTTACCATAAATCATATAAAACGTTTCAAAATTTCGTTTGACCTATTTTTGCATATCTCACCTTACAGATTAAATTCGTATTTATTTCGGCCAAACTCAAATAGAGTTTGACAAAAATGGCATTTAGGATAGAATGCATACTTCGAAGCCAAATTTTTTTTATTCGTGGCAAGCTCAAAAATGTTTTTGAAATTATAGATATAGTATAGTATTGTATTCACCAATAAAACTAAGTATCACCGTCGAGATGAAGACCACAGTATAAAAGATCCTCATTTTTGGCAATCAGAGAGAAAACTGATTTATACTATAATAAAGAATTTGGTTCACAGTGTATCGAATTAATATTCTGGTGTTTTATTAGAGTATCTATTTGGTATCTTAATAAAACCTGAGTGTTAAATAGAAAGACAGAACATTTTGTTTCTATCATTTTATGCTTATCGCTTTACCATTTTATTCTTATCGCTAAAGTGATAAGATGTATGGCCGATTTAAAGTCGGATGAACTTCGTTTTTTGATGTCGAAAAATCATCGATATTTTCGTCGATTCAAAGATATTATGTCGCCCAATTCGACGTCGCATTGACCTCGAATTAATGACTGAATCGACGTCGTTTCATTAATCGTTTCGACGCCTAATTTACTATAATTTCAAGACTAAATGTTTTTGCGCCACCGATAGTAATCTACAAGAGTACCGAACTAATACATTGTGTACGCAGCATAAATTTGTTTCGTATTAATGCTTTTGTTTTTTATTATATTATTTTGTGATTGGTATAACGTTTTTAGTTCTGCTAAAATTTCCATTCCATGCGTAAAAACTTATTACGATTACTCAACAGTCACTCAATATTTGTTTGTGTCCTTGGTTCAGATTTTATGATTATGATTTGCTCCTGAGTTAATCAACTAAAAAATATTTGACCTTAAAGCTACAGTAAGAAAAATGGAATATTCCTATCCACATAAATACGCAAGCTCAGAATGTATTACCAGGTTCTTTCCGTCAGGGAGTCTAATACTTTTTTATCAATATTTTCTATTTTCTGTAATAGTAATTAGGATAGAAAATAACTGAAGTGAAATAATTTAAAAATATAAAAATATAGATAAATTCATCATACTATCTCGAATTGTTTGCATAGCGTGTAAACTGTAAATACTTCCAGGTTATAGACAATGTGAAATTTCGTTCGCAAAGATCAGTTTCAAATCTTTGGAATTGTACAACAAAATTAAATTAATTATTGAAAGGTAATATTCCTCAAACAACAAATATATATATTTTTGATCTTCATTTATGAACTTTGAATATTTATTTTTTCGAAGCATGATTAGAATAGCAAATGAACGTACAATACGAATTTTGAATTTTGTTTAGCTCCCCGATTTGGAGTTTGAAGCTACCTTGAGATAAATTAATTACACTGTCAATGATCTTGGATTTTCAAATTTGGGAAATCAATCTACAGATATATTAAATTGTATAATTTTTATGTTTATGTATAAGATTTCTCGTCGGATATAGTTGGACAAAGACTACTACGGTTCTAGAACATCGGATTTGATCCAAGTCCTGTGGCAATGAGTTTTAATAGAATTTTAATGAGAAACTATTGATAGAAAAGTACAGTCAAATCTGGATTTAGCGCCGGTTTTGTGGCTGATGGCCGCGTTCAATCCAGGCTCACCAAACTATTTTGTCTCTCTCTTGTTTTGTCTCTCTCCTGTTTCTCTCTCTGTTTTGTCATGCCCGATTGAACACCACACACACCCCCGCAGGTCCTCTCACGCATCCCCGCTGCGCAGCGACAATTCTGGGAAACGCTGAATCAAGGTTCGCTAAATCCAGGTTTGACTGTATATGATTCCTACACGAATAGAATTTGATGGAAATTTCCAGCATTCCGAACCATAGGATTTCATATATGTCTTGCTTTGATGGAATTTAAATAAGAAACTTTTGATAGAATCGTAAACAATTACGCAGATGCTAAAATTATATATAAATACATGACGACCTTGGGAGGCTATTCATTAAGAGTGATCGCTAGAGAGGTTGATCAGCAACAAAGGTAATGTTACTCTAGTGAGGGATAGACAACAATACATAGATAAGGCTAATAGCATGCTTCATGATCCCAACACTTAAAAAAGACAGATCTCGATTTCTTAAAGAAATTACAAAGAGATACCTCTAAATCAATTAATTAATGGAGAATTAATAAGTTTCTTATTCGTATTGCTAGGAGAAAATATCTCATAACTTACAATACAAACATTGCTGGGTTTTATCGTATGTATAAGATCCATAAACAAAATTATTCTCCCAGACCAATTATTTCCCCTATTGATACACCTACATATGTTTTAGCCAACAATATTGAACAAGATAATTTCTGGCTCCTTACCTAGCTATAAATCACAGTTAATGTCTTACCACAGCATATTACAATTGACCTTTGATATTGAAAGACAAAAATGTACTAACTTTTTGAATTCAAAACTTTGCTGGGACGATAATAACTTAATGATTACGAATTGGTCTAGGAAAGCAACTTATTCCGGGAATCTTCTTAATTTTTGATCCAACCATCCTATTCTACATAAAATAGGGCTATTCTGCTATCGGATAATACTTTCCACTCCGATAACAGATTTTTTGAAATTTGAAATAAAAACAGTTTTTAGAGTTGACTCCAAGTAAATAAATTTATTTAATTAGGAAAAGATAAATTAGATACTTATATAGATCCCATAATAGGGATCTAACTGCCATTAAATCAAATGAGGTTAAACTCCTCCATGTGCAACCTAATTATTATTGTTCCAGACAATAATAATTGCCTTCAACAAATATTTTTTTCGGAAAATAAAAAAGCACTTTTTTCAGAAAAGGCTTTGAAACCATAATACATTGAGTTTTTATTATTACTTGTAAATACACGTTACTTGTTATATCTGAAGATGGCTTCGGATCACCCCCATTTTTTTATTTTTACATTTATTTAATTGAGAAAATGACATGTATGATTGTGGTTTACATGCTGTACTCTAAAATTAGAAGAGATCAGGCGACGGTGGCCTACTGGAGTTTCCCACCTATCATCTGTGGTCAATGGGGTAATCTTTCCGCTATGCATGTTTATTTTTATCCTTCTTTTACCGGCAGTGTCCGGAATGTAGGCATATATTCCAGCAAGGCTATTACTACTCTCCAATATTGCAAAGACGTCACCAGCAAATGTTGACAATACAATGTGTTCCTGCATTGAAATGGGTCCATATTCATTCGGCCCATCAAGTAATAAAATTTGTTTATGTGCAGGGAAAGTGTATTTTTGAAGTTGGAATACCCTGTTCGGATTTCTAATGGAAGTAAGCTGAATAAACTGAAGTTGGTCAAGTTCATATACAGATCCGTCAGAAGAAGGAAGCCTGGAAGGTGGAGCCATGCATCCGGAAGCAGAACGTGGCCTGCCACGAGGAACACCAGCAATGAGGTTCATGGTGCAAAACTGATCGTAGGTGGCAGCACCGAGCCGATTACTAGACCCTCTGGCGATTAGAGACGAAAAAAATATGGTGCTAGGTGTACGGTTGCTTATATTGAAATATATGAGGGTATGTTAAGTGTTAAGTTAATTAATATATGGTGACAGTCAGAAAAGGATTGTTCAACATTTTACGATTGCTATATGATAAATATTGGTAAAAAAGTTTTAGAAATATATTTTTTTATGTTTACAAGGTATTAATTGTACTTTATACTTATTAAAAAAATGTCTTTTCTTGAAATTCGTATCTTATTGACAGAGGGTCTAGTACTCGGCTCGGTCCTGCCACCTGAGATTAGTTTCGTATCATGAACCTCATGAAACAAAAGCTATAAAATTAACTATTGATGTGACGTGACGATAAATAGTTTAGTTTGCAAAGTAACTTACCCATCATTGTGGATTACATGTTCTACTCTATAATCATTTAATATATGGCGAACGGGGCCTACTGGAATTTTCTCGATTTCATCTGGGGTCAATGGAGTAACCGTGCCGCTTTCTATGTTTATTTTTGCCCGTCCTTTACGTTTGATGCTGGGATTATGTTTATATATTCCAGCAAGTGTATTATTACTTGTCATTATTGCAAAGACGTCACCATCGCATGTTGATAATACAATTTGTTCTCCTGGTGACACGGGCGAATAGACACTATGTCTTCCGAGTACGTTAATTCGTTTGTCCGCAGGAAAAATGTATCTTCGAAGTTCGAAAACCCGGTTCTGATTCTTATGGGAAATAAGCCGAATAAATTGAAGTTGGTCAAGTTCATATCCATTTCCGTCAGAAGAAGGAAGCCTGGTAGGTGGAGCTAAATTTCTGGCATAAGGAGACCGGTACCTTGCTCGTTGAGAATGTTCGAGTGAAGAAGAAAACCTTAGCGGAGAATGAGGTCTGGCAGGAGGAACAGAAGTGGCAGGAGAATTTTGTCTGTCAGAAGAAGAAGATGGGCCGCTACAGGAAACACCAGGGATGGGGGCGCCGTTAGGCAAACAATCGAACTGTGAACTTAATACTGCAAGAAGAAACAGACGATTACATTTTTTTTAGAAAGAATGCTTTTGTATTACTAATAATCATCAACAAGAGTTTCCAGCTAATACATTCCGTTTGTAGCATGAACTTGGTTCGAATTGATGCTTTCGTTTTTCTTTATTTTTTCTGAAGATTGGTATTCTAATAAATTCTTATTTACTTGCGAAAAACGTTTTAAATAATTATACTTTAGATAGTGATTATACATTTTAGTATGCAATTGAATTCTTGGGTTCAGTTCAAAGTTATTTCGCTTGTAAAAGTATTAAAAGGTTAGAAATGTATTCTGAGGGTAATTTTTTCAGGTTATAGACACACCTTTATTTTTTATCGAAATCTTTATTGTATGAACTATATGAAACCTGGTTCGCAGAGATGCGTTTGCTTTTTTATTCTAGGTTTTCGAAAGTGGTTATCTATATTGATAATAAAATTTGTATTCTAGAGGTCTGAATTGCAAAAAAAAAATCAAATTTATTCTTATTCTTCACTTAATAGCTTTAAAAATGCATTTTCTCGACGAATGTTCAAGATAACAAATTAACGCACGTCACGAATCTCTTATTTTTAGTGACACAGAAATTTCCAATTCACGTTCAAAATCTTTTTACGATTACTCAACAATCACTTGATATTTATTCGTCTTCTTGGTTCAGATATGATGAGTTTTATTAGCAGCTAAGTAAATGAATTAGAAAAGATTTTAGGAATAATTTACTATATTTGCCAATGCGTCAAATGTAAGATTTCGAACCGATTCTTGACCTTCGAAGCTACACTGATGAAAATTGATTATACCTATTTACTTGATTACGAAAGTTGAAAACGTTCTACCAAATTCTATACGTTGAGGAATCTTCCATTCTTCTATTGAAATTTTCTCATTCAAACTCTATAATATCTTAAACGCACAATATTCATATCAAATCTGCTGATAGAATTTGATTCTTAAGGCCTGGAATAAGTTTTCAAATTTGTGTGAATGTGGATGTTATGTGCATGAAAGACTGTGTTTTTGTCATTAATTTTTCTGCCAGGAGCAAGGATCTATTCGGAAATCAAGAGAGATTAGAAAATGTAACTAGAAATTGTGTCTGAAAAACCTGAAAAGAAAAGAAATAAGCGATTTTGTGTACATGATTTAAACAAAAATAGTTGAATGAATAGTTAGGGTTTTCCACAGCTTGAATTACTATTTTTAATGATTTACTATAAATTATGCAAAACATTTAGAAATTTTGTTTGACCCATTTTGGAATAGTTTATTTTGCGGATTAAATTCGTATTTATTTCGGCCAAACTCAAGAAGAGTTGGAAAAAGGATGGCAATTAGGATAGAATGCATATTTCGACGAGAAAATTTTATTTGCCGCAATGTTCAAACATGTTTTTGAAATTATATATATATAGTATAATATTATATTTACCAATAGAACTAAGTATGACTGTCAGGATGATGACCACAGTATAAATGATACTCATTTTTTGCAATCAGGTGGAAAACTGATTTATACGTTAATGAAGAATTTGGTTGACAGTGTATCGAATTATTATTCTGTCGTCTTATCGCTGAAGTGATAAGATATACTTAAATAACAAGAAGCTGAAACGCAAAAGCTACAAACATTTACGCAATGTTTAACTGCTTCATTCATTATATTTGAATCGTTATTTTGAAATTCCTCATTGTGAAAAATGTTTGTTTAACTGGGAAAATACTAGAAGCTACCCTGAAATATATATTTGGATGCATTGAGAATTAGACTGCTAAGAAGAAACTTCTTGCGCGTTTTGAATAAGTAGTTCTCAAGTAGTTCAATTTTTAAGGACACAATCATAAATTTATTGTTCACTTTTGCAAGATAAAAATATGCGAATACCTACATTCAAATAAACAATTATGATCTGAACTATTTATTTATTATTCACGCTTGGGGTTCTCTTCTACAATTTGTTGCAATAATCAGTGGGGATTTTGTTTTTTATTTTATTGATCATGTTCAAGAATGAAGTGATTCTGAACTTGACATTTTTTCTAGAACATTCTTAATTTCCTGGAATAAAAAAACCTGAGCATTCCTTTGAGATCAAAATAAAACCGAAGAATTTTCTTTATTCTATTTAACGTTTCCAAAATTTTAAAACATTTAATTAAAAATTTATTGATCGCCGAAGGTTTCATTTACCAATTCTCGATATAAAATAGACACTTATTGTGTTTATTGCTGAGAAAATTTAAAATTGATAGCTTTCTACAATAAACAATTTGGATTTTGTAACATTAGAAAATTTCCAGAGATTCGAAATTCAATAATTTCTGAATTATTAATTACGAGTATACATGTAAGTTTCTCAAATGTAAACGATATCTGATTAAATATAAAAAAATATTACCAATTAAAATATAACAGTATTAGATTAACAATATTTGAATAACAAGCGTCCATCAGACAAGACTTATCTCCGACGGGCCAGCAAATGCAAAGTCGTAAAAATTTGTGGAGAATGTTAAGATTTACAGTTACGTAAAAAACTTGGTATCCATACAAATATTAAAATTACGAAAATAAGAGTTTTTCCCAGCATACTTCACTAAGTAGAAGTATTAATTTAATAAATTATTTAACTCGTTTCAAAAATTTTCGAACTCTTATTATTTAAAATATTATGTGGGTTGGGTTGCACATGCATTAAAAGGATGTTGTGTCATTGAAAAATTATGATCAGTAAATCATTATAAACCTATAATAATTGTCTTCGAAAAATATTTTTTTGAGGAAATTAAACAGAACATTTGTATTTGTTTCGGAAAAAGATGATTTTGTTATTAAAAGGAATTGATTGGATATTTTATGTTTAAAATTTTCAAGTTATTATATAGAATAACTTTAAGTAGTGATGAACCAATAAGGTTGTCTACAACAATGATATAAAATATAAAATCTTTTTATATATATATATTTTTTTAATTAGTTTATCAAATTAAAAAATTAATCAAAAGCTTTCTCAAAATTTCAAAAAACCATTAAATATTTTATTTGAAATATTTAAAAATTTACATTCTGTTTAAAATGTCTTGAAATCTTTTCAAATTTTAAATCATTTTTGAATTAAGAATAGAATTTTTGAAATTCAAGTAAATTGAAACAAACGTCGATGTATCTTTGAAAAATTTATAATAATTTTAAAGAATTCGAAATATTTCAAAGAATTGAGGATAAAAAATGAACATTCAGAGTGAATTTCAAATAAATTGTTTTCAGTAAAATTGTAGTCAATTACGAAGAATTTCGGGAAACTTAAGATAATTCGATGAAAATCATACCAAATGAAGATAAGTTAAAATTAATTTAAATCAATAGAAAGAAATTTTCAGAATCTAAAAACATTCCATTCAATTTAGATAAATGAGTTCAAATAAAATTGGTAAATAGAAATCAGATCAAGTCCATAAGAATTCATGGTCAATTTATAAGTCTTCAGAACTAATTAAAAAAAATAGAAAATCCTCATAAGAGCCACTAAATTTAGTCGATTTCACGGAAATTACAAGGAATGCATAGTGAACTGGAACACTGAGAAAAAAAATTTTGGATCCAAAGAAACGCATTTCTTTGAAAATAGATTATACCTATCCACTCAAACACGCAAGCTGAAAATAATCCACTAGGTTATATCCGTCTGGGAGGCTAACACTTCTTTATCAATATTTTCTTATTGAAAATTATGATATCTTAAACGCACAAGACTTATATCGAATCCTATGTTCCAGAATCGTAGAAGTTTTTATCTGTCGCTATCCATCGCGAAAGCTTATATAGTTCTTAATTATCATTTTACCATTAGCATTTTATAAAATTGTGTGTTTTGAAATCTCGAGAACATCTACCAGATTCTGTCCTTTGTAAAATTTTAAAATTTTTCTATCATGTTTTTCTTAATGAAACTCTATCAAATATCATCCGGTCGCAACATTCCTCCAATCCTATATTTGATGAGAATGTCAGACATTATGAAGCATATCAAATGTGTTAGTTCTTCCCACAGCTTAAATTACTATTCTGCATAATTTACTATAAATTATGTAAAAATTTTAGAAATTTATTTTTTTTTTGTTTTGCTGCAAACATAGCAAAAGCTACCCTGAAATATATTTAGATATATTTGAAATTGGACTGCTAAGTTGGTCGGTTAGAAATCTTTTAACGAATAGAATCAGTTGTTGTAAATTTAAATTAAATGAAAATAACGTATTTTGCCTAAATCGAAATTAAAAGCACGAATATGCAAATAACTACATTCAAATATACAATTATGGTCTTAACTATTTTTTCATGATTTACGCTTGGGGTTCTTCTAAAATTTGTTGCAATAACTAATAGGGATTTTGTCCTTAATTTTATAAATCAAGTTCAAGATTAAGTGATTTTGAACTGAATAGTTTATCTAGAACTTCTTCAAGTTTCCTCAATGAAGTTACCTAAGTTTTCCCTTAAAATCCAAATAAAGCGAAAAGTGTTCCGAATTTTATTTGTAGTTTTGAAATTTCGAAAACTGGTCATTGAAATTTTGTTATCTCTGAGTGTTTCATTTACAAATTCTCAATATAAAATAGACAACTACAGTTTTTATTGTTCGGACAATTTTAAATTAATAGCGTTTCGAAATAAACCATTTCGATTTTTAACATTAGAAAACAAAAATACGACTACGTGAACGATTGTCTGCAATATCGGAAACAATGCAGAATACGTTATAAAAATAGTTGGGAATTTGGCAATAAAATAAAACACTTTAATATACCAAAAAGCTTCACAATCTGCTCTTTGGATGCCTACTTACAATTTGACTAAACACAAAAGAGCTATTGTTCTCTCCTTAGTTGAACGAGCAATTACATTATCTGTAGCTGAATTTCACAAGAAAAATATAGGTTTCATTTACGAAACCTTGATTGATAATAGTTATTCTTATGAATTTATAAAAAACAATATCTAAAAAAGACATCAAATCATAGGAAACGTAAATTCACAACCAAAACTAACTAACGAAAAAGGAATAGCTTCTTATAAAGTTATTGTTTTACCATATTACAACGATATTTTCCAACCTATACTTAGAATCTGCAAACAATTCAATATTGCAGTTGTCTTTTCTATTGGAAGTAAACTTTAGATTCTTTCTGAGATTTTTATGCAAGGTATTGAAATGAATGTCAAAAAAATTGGGTTTTCAACTTCCGGTTTATATTCGTTACGCAGACGATACCTTTCTTATTCTTCCTGAAGATAAAATTAATTTCACAGTATCACACTTAATTTCTCACCATAGGAGATTACAATTCACCATCGATATTGAAAACAAAACATGTATCAACTTTTTAAACTTACAAATTTGCCGAAACGATAATAACTTAATTATTACGAATTGGTTAAGGAAAGCCACTTATTCCGGAAAACTTCTCAATTTTTCATATAACCATCCTATTCAACATAAAACAGGGATTGTTAAAAACTTTGTCGATGCCGCTATTCTGCTATTCGACAATACATACCACTGAGATAACCTACAGACTGTTAAAAAATACTTGTGGTAAAAGAATTATCATAATAAGTTCGTACAAAAACATATACACCAAACACTTTCTGAGTTAGTTTCAAAGACAAACCATCCTTCTAAGAACACCGAAAATGTTGATGGAATGATTTATGTTAAACAGGAGATCATCTCCATCCCTTTCTCAGCGAAAATTTCTAGAAATTTCGAAAGGATATTACATAAATTTAAAAGAAAAACTGTGTTTAGAGTTGAATCCAAGTTAAAAAAATATTATTATAATAGGGGAAGATAAATTAGATACTTATATAGTTCCCATAATAGGGATTCAAATGCCATTAAATGGGATGAGGTTAAAATCGTACATGCTGAACATAATTATTATTGATGTATTAATTTTTTCCGGTATCTTAGAATATTAATGTTGAAGACAATACTAATTGTCTTCAACAAATATTATTTTGGGGAAATGAAAGAGAACTTCTTTTTCACTCGAAAAAGACTTGGAAGTCATTATACATTGAGTTTTTATTATTATTATTTGTAATTACAAGTTACTCGTAATATCTTAAGATGGCTTCGGATCACCACCATTTTCTTTAGTTTTACATTTTTTTAATTGAGTAAGTGACGTGGATGATTGTGATTTACATGCTGTACTCTAAAATTAGAAGAGATCGGGCGAAAGCGACCTACTGGAGTTTCCCTTCTTTCATCTGTGGTCAATGGGGTAATCGTTCCGCTTTGCATGTTTATTTTTACCCGCTGTTTACCGCTAGTGCGCGGAATGTAGGCATATATTCCAGCAAGATAGTTACTACTCTCCAATATGGCAAAGACGTCACCAGCAAATGTGGATAATACAATGTGTTCCTGCGTTGGAATGGGGACATAATGATTCTGTCCATCGAGTAATAAAATTGGTTTATATGCCGAAAAAGTGTATTTTTCAAGTTGGAATACCCGCTTCGGATTTTTTACGGAAGTAAGCAGCATAAACTGAAGTTGGTCAAGTCCATATCCAGATCCGTCAGAAGAAGGAAGCCTGGTAATTGGAGCCATGCACCTGGAAGCAGAAGGTGGCCTGCCACGAGGAACAACAGCAATTTAATGAGCGCCATTAAATAAGCACAAATGTCGAATACTCAAAATGAAAAACAGTTATAAAATAAACAATGAAATAAATAAAATAAAAAATAAGGTTAGAAATAAGATAAAATTTTTTTAATTCACAGGATTTTACCAAATTTTAGGAAAAATTTAGGTATGAAGAACATTTAGGACCTTTTCAAGCTTGGGAAAAATTAAACACTAATTTTTCTCATAATTAATTAATCAAAATCAATTCAAATTTTCCCTGAAATGTTGAGATTTTGAAATATCTATTGAAATAATTAAAAGTTTTTAAAATATTTTCTTAAAATCCCGCAAAAATTTAATAAAAATTTTTGAAATATTTCAGGTTCTTTTTCGACATATTTGAAAATCTATAAAGCATGGAATTAATGTTTTAAAATGAAACCAAGAACAAAATATACATCATTTACAATTTTCCCAGAAATTATATTGTCGGCACCGGAAATTTTTTGTTACTGGTATATTTAAAGAAGTTATCGCTAAAATGATCTCTTTCATCAATAATGTAAAGAAACAGTTACAAATAAGTTACATCATCGAATAAAATACTTTGCAATTTTAATTTACTAAATTGATGTTCACAGAAGATTCTTAATAATTTATTAATAGATAAATATATAAAGCCAAATTTAATATGGAGAAGAAATTATCAATAGAATCCTTTTGTCATTTTTGAAAAGGTGGTCAAAAAGGTAAGGATTTTTTTTATTTTACATTTTTTTAATTAAGTGAATGGCGTGGATGATTGTGTTTTTCATTCTGTACTCTAAAATTAGAAGAGATCGGGCGAAAGCGACCTACTGGAGTTTCCCCCCTTTCATCTGTGGTCAGTGGGGTAATCGTTCCGCTTTGCATGTTTATTTTTACCCGCTGTTTACCGCTAGTGCGCGGAATGTAGGCATATATTCCAGCAAGATAGTCACTACTCTCCAATATTGCAAAAACGTCACCAGCAAATGTTGATAATACAATGTGTTCCTGCGTTGGAATGAGGCCATATTGATTCAGTCCATCGAGTAATAAAATTGGTTTATCTGCAGGAAAAAAATATTTTTGAAGTTGGAATGCCCGCCTCGGATTTTTAAGGGAAGTAAGCAGCATAAACTGAAGTTGGTCAAGTCCATACCCAGATTCGTCAGAAGAAGGAAGCCTGGTAGGTGTAACCATGCACCTGGAAGCAGAAGGTGACCTGCCAAGAGAAACACCAGCAATAGGAGCGCCATGAAATAAGCACAAATATTAAATATTTCAAATGAAAAACAGATATAAAATAAAAAGATAAAATGAATAAATAAAATAAAAAATTAGGTTATAAAATAAGATCACAACTATAATTTTTTTTAAAACTCATTCATAAAAATCAAAAATCCATTCAAATTGTCCATTACAATCCTAAGAAACAATTTAAAATTTTATTTTCTTATTTTGAAAAATCTACATCTTGTTTAAAATATCTCGGAATATTTTCTAATTACAAATTACATATTTTTGAATGTTTTCAAAACTTCTGAAACTTTGAAATATCTATTGAAATATTTAAAAGTTTTATTAATATTTTCTTAAAATCCCGCAAAAATTAAAAAAATTGTTTTGAAATCCTTCAGATTCTTTTTCGACATATTTGAAAATCCTCAAAGCATGACATTAATGTTCTAAAATGAAACCAAGCACAAAATCTACATCATTTAAAATTTTCTCAGAAATTATATTGTCTGCACAAACAATTTTTTGTTATCGGTATATTTAAAGAAATCTATGAGCAACTTATCGATAAATGCATAAATCCTAATTTAATATGGTCAAGGAATTAAGAATAGAATCCTTTTGTCATTTTCAAAAAGGTGGTCAAAAAGGTAAGAACATAATTTTTACCTTTATTATTTAAAAATCATTTCAATTTTCCCTTATAAAAATAAATGTCTAAAAATAAAATCCGCCATTCGGAAATTTCGATTTAAAAAGTTCCGGAAAGTTTAAACGAACAAATAAGAACACCCACTTGAAGCAATTTTCTCGCAGCTTGCAAACAATCAGGTAGTCAACAACAATGAGTGAGAGATTTTCGAGAATGTCATTAATCTTAATTCTTTATATAGGAATAATTAACTGATTCTTATTGAAAGGATACTCATGTGAGAATTCTCTCTTTTGCGGATGTAATACAGATGAAAATGACTGTTTGGTAACCACGAATACCGATACACATGAGTGCAGTATATATTCTTTGGAAACAGAAGCTACGAAATTAACTAGAAATGTAACGCAACGATAATTATTTTTGTTTGAAAAGTAACTTACCCATCATTGTGGTTTACATGTTCTACTCTATAATCGTGTGAGATGCGGCGAACGGGGCCTACTGGTGTTTCCTCGATTTCCTCTGGGGTCAATGGGGTAATCGTGCCGCTTTCTATGTTTATTTTTGCTCGTCCTTTACGTTTTATATGAGTATTATGTTTATATATTCCAGCAATTGTATTATTATTTGTCATTATTGCAAAGACGTCACCATCGTATGTTGATAATACAATTTGTTCTTCGGGTGGCACGGGCGAATAGACACTAGCTCTCCCGAGTACTTTAATTCGCTTGTCCACAGGAAAAGTGTATCTTCGAAGTTCGAAAACCCGGTTCGAATTCTTATGGGAAATTAGCCGAATAAATTCAAGTTGGTTCGGTTCATATCCATGTCCGTCAGAAGAAGGAATCCTCGTTGGTGGAGATATATAGCTGGCAGGAGGAGACCGGGATCTTGCACGCTGATGAGGTTCGGCAGGAGAAGAAGACCTGAACGAAGACTGAGGTCTGGCAGGAGGAACAAAACTGGCAGGAGGATCTTCTAGGTCGGAAGAAAAAGAAGATGGGCCGCCACGAGAAACACCAGGGATAGGGGCGCCGTTAGGCAAACAATCGAACTGTGAACTTAATTCTGCAAGAAGAAACAGACGATTACATTTTTTGGAAAAAAGAATGCTTTTTTATTACTAATGATAATCAACAACAGTTTCGAGCTCATACGTTCCGTTCGTAGCGTGAAGTTGGTTCGAATTGATGCTTTCGTTTTTTTATTATTTTTTTTTGGAGATTGGTATTCTGATAAATTTTTATTTAATATGCGAAAATAACTCTTTTAAAATTTTCAATAATTATACTTTAGATAGTGATTATAAATTTTAGTGTGAAATTAAATTATTGGGTTGATTTCAAAGTTATTCCGCTTGTAAGAGTATTAAAAGGTTAGAAATTTACTCTGAGGGCAATTTTTTTAGGTTATAGAGACACCTCTATTATTGATAGAAAGCTTTAATGCATGAACAATGTGAAGGCTGGTTTGCAGAGATGCGTTTGATTTTTATTCTAGGTTTTCGAACGCAGTTATCTATATTGATCAAAAATTTTGTATTCTAGAGGTCTAAATTGCCAAAAAATCCAATTTATTCTTATTCTTCACTTATTTGTTTAAAAAATTTATTGTATGTGTAGCTGCTGAGTAATTAAATTAAAAAATATTTCAGGAATAATTTTCTATATTTGCCAATGAGTCAAATGTAAGATTTCGGACCAATTCTTGTACTTCGAAGCAAGCTAATAACAATGGATTATACCTGTTTACTTTTATTCGAAAGCAGCAAAAGTTCTACTAAATGATATACGTTGAGGAACTTATACTCTTCTATTAGCATTTTCTCATTCAAACTCTATAATATGTTAAACGCACAATCTTCATATCAAATCTGCTGATAGAATTTGAATCTTGAAGTTTGGTTGATTGAGTATTGTAGTTCTATCAATTTTTTTATAGAATTTCCTCTAAATTACCCATTTTGGCATGCGATTAAATTCGTATTCATTTCGGCCAAACTCAATTTTGGCAAGTTCAAAAATGTTTTCGAAATTATAGATATAGTATAGTATTATATTCACCAATCGAACTAAGTATCACCGTCAAGATGAAGACCACAGTATAAAAGATCCTCATTCTTTGCAATTAGAGAGAAAACTGATTTATACGTTAATGAAGAATTTGGTTGACAGTATATCGAATTAATATTCTGATGTTTTATTAGAGTATATATTTGGTATCTTAATCGCACCTGAGTGTTAAACATAAGGACCAAATATTTTGTTTCTATCGTTTTATTCTTATCGCCCTAATTTTTTTATTCTTATCACCGAAGTGATAAGACATAATTAAATGCCTAGAAGCTGTATTCGTTTACGCAATTTCTAACTGCTTTATTTATTATATGCTAACTAAATAAAAACGACAATCATGATCTGAACTATTTACTCATTATTTACGCTTGGGGTTTTCTTATATAATTTATTGCAATAATCACTGGGGATTTCGTTTTTTATTTTATTGATCGTGTTCAAGAATAAAGTGATTTTGAACTTAGCAGTTTTTCTAGAACATCCTGAGGGATTCATTTACCAATTCTCAATATAAATTAGACACCTACTGTTTTTATTAATGAGATAATTTAAAACTAATAGCTTTTTGAAATAAGCAATTTGGATTTCGTAACATTAGAAAATTTCTAGACATTCGAAATTCAATCATTTCTAAATTATTAATTATACATGTAAGTTTCTCTAATGTAAACGATAACTAAATGAAGATGAAAAAATATTACCAATTAAAATATTATTTCATCAAATATTTTTCTGGAAAAATAAAACAGAAATTTTTTTTCAGAAAAGGCTTGGAAACCATAATACATTAAGTTTTTATTATTACATGTAAATACAAGTTATTTGCAATATCTGAAGATGGCTTAGGTTCACCAACATTTTTTCAGTTTTACATTTTTCTAATTGAGTCGATGACGTGGATGATTATGGTTTACATGTTGTACTTTAAAATTAAATGAAATGGGGCGAAGGCGGCCTACTGGAGTTTCCTCCCTTTCATCTGTGGTCAATGGGGTAATCGTTCCGTTATGCATGTTTAATTTTACCCTCCTTCTACCGGGAATTTCCGGAATGTAGGCATATATTCCAGCAAGGCAATTACTACTCTCCAATATTGCAAAGACCTCACCAGCAAATGTTGATAATACAATGTGTTCCTGAATTGGAATGGGGTCATATTCATTCGGTCCATCAAGTAATAACATTTGTTTATGTGCAGGGAAAGTGTATTTTTGGAGTTGGAATACCCGGTTGGGATTTTTAACGGAAGTAAGCTGAATAAACTGAAGTTGGTCAAGTTCATATACAGATCCGTCAGAAGAAGGAAGCCTGGTAGGTGGAGCCATGCACCTGGAAGCAGAACGTGGCCTGCCACGAGGAACACCAGCAATGAGGTTCATGGTGCAAAACTGATCGTAGGTAGCAGCACCGAGCCGATTACTAGACCCTCTGTCGATTAGAGACGGGAAAAATATGGTACTAGGTGTACGGCTGCTTACATTTAAATATATGGGGGTATGTTCAGTGCTTATATACGAAGGTAACTTATACTTTTAGTAGAAGTTATACATAGAATGGGATATATGGTGACAGTCAGAAAAGGATTTATCAACATTTTCCGAATGCTATATGATAAATATTGATATAAAAGTTTGAAAAAGATATTTTTTTATGTTCACAATGTATTAATGGTACTTCATACTTATTAACAAAATATCTTTTCTTGAATTTCGCATCTGATTGACAGAGGTTCCAGTACTCGGCTCGGTGCTGCCACCTAAAATTAGTTTCGCATCATGAACCTCATAGGGGCGCCATTAAATAAGCACAAATGTTAATATTTTTAATGAGAAGCAAATATAAAATGAAAAAATAGAATACATGAATAGAATGAAGAATTAACTTATGAAATAAGATACACATACTTTATTTCACAGGATTTTATTAAATTTTAGGAAAAAATTTGAGTACGGAAGATATTTAGGACCTTTTGCAGATTGGAAAAAATTAAAATGTACTTTTTCTAAAACCAATTTTTTAAAATCAATTCAAATTATCCTTAAAATCCTAAAGAAACATTTCAAAACTTTGAAAAATCTACATCTTGTTTAAAATATCTCGGAATATTTTCAAATTACAAATTACATATTTTTAAATCTTTTCAAAACTTCTAAGACTTTGAAATAGTTTTTAAAATATTTCCTAAAATCCTGCAAAAGTTAAAAAAATTGTTTTTAAATATTTCGGATTCCTTTTTGACACTTTTGAAAATCTTCAAAGCATGAAATTAATGTTTTAAAATGAAATCAAGAACAAAATATATATCATTTAAAATTTTCCCAGAAATTGTATTGTCGGCACCGGAAATTTCTCGTTATCTGTATATTTAAAGAAATCTACTAATAATTTATCAATAGATAAATACAAATTTAATATGGTCAAGGAGTTATGAATAAAATCCTTTTGTCATTTTTAAAAAGGTGGTAAAAAAGTGAGGAACATAATTCTTACCTTTATTATTGAAATATCATTTTAATTTTCCCGTATAAATATAAATGTTCAGAATTAAAATGCTTCATTCGGAAATTTCGATTTAAAAAGTTCCGGAAAAATAAAAAAAATAAAAACGAAAACCGCCACTTAAAGCAATTTTCACACAGTATGCAACCAATCAGGTAGTCAACAACAACGAGTGAGAGATTTTCGAGAATATTATTAATCTCAATTTTCTATATAGGAATAATTAACTGATTTTCATTAAATGAATACTCGTGACGTAACGATATCTAGCTTAGTTTGAAAAGTAACTTACCCATCATTGTGGTTTGCATGTTCTACTCTATAATCGTGTAATATGTGGCGACTGAGGCCTACTGGAATTTCCTCAATTTCATCTGGGGTCAATGGGGTAATCGTGCCGCTTTCTATGTTTATTTTTGCCCGTCCTTTACGTTTTATATGAGTATTATGTTTATATATTCCAGCAAGTGTATTATTACCTGTCATTATTCCAAAGACGTCACCATCGTATGTTGATAATACAATTTGTTCTTCAGGTGGCACGGGCGTATAGACCCTAGGTCTTCCGAGTACTTTAATACGTTCGTCCGCAGGAAAAGTGTATCTTCGAAGTTCGAAAACCCAGGTCGGATTCTTATGGGAAATAAGACGAATAAATTGAAGTTGGTTGAGTTCATATCCATTTTCGTCAGAAGAAGGAAGCCTGGTAGGTGGAGCTATATAGCTGGCAGGGGGAGACCGGGGTCTTGCACGTTGAGAAGGTTCCGCCGGAGAAGAAGACCTCAACGAAGAATGCGGTCTGGCAGGAGGAACACAAGTGGCAGGAGAATTTTGTCTGTCGGAAGAAGAAGATGGGCCGCCAGGAGGAACTCTAGGGATAGGGGCGCCGTTGGGCAAACAATGGAACTGTGAACTTAAGTCTGCAAGAAGAAACAGACGATTACATTTTTTTGAAAAAAGAATGCTTTTGTATTACTAAAAATCACCAAAAAGAGTTTCCAGATTTTTATTCTTCAAATGTTTGCTTTAAAAATTCATTGTCTTGACGAATTTTCAAAATAACAAATTAACGCATGCGACGAATCACATATGTTTGGCTTCGCAGAAATTTCCATTTCACGTTCGAAATATTTTTACGATTACTCAACAACCACTTGATATTTATTCGTCTTGTTGATAGAGATGTAATAAGTATGTGCATATACTGAGTTAATAAATTAAAACAGATTTTAGGAATAATTCACTATATTTGCCAATGAGTCAAATGTAAGGTTTCGGACCGATCATTGGACTTCGAAGCAAGCTGAGAACAATGGATTATACCTATTTACTTGAACGCGAAAGCTGCAAACATTCTACTAATTTCTATATTTTGAGGAGTCTTATATTCTTCTATTAACATTTTCTTATTCAAACTCTATAATATCTTAAACGTACAATATTCATATCAAATCTGCTGATAGAATTTGATTCTTGAAGCTTGTTTGATTGAGTAATGTAGGAGTTCTATCAATTTTTTCATAGAATTTCCTTTAAGTTACACTTCTTGCAAAATATTTTTCAAATTTGTATGAATGTGGATGTTATGTGCATGGAAGAATGTGTTTTTGTCCATAATTTTTCTACCAGTTGCAAGGACCTATTCTGAAATCAAGAAAGATTAGAAAATGTACCTAGGAATTGTTTCTAAAAACATGAAAATAAAATAAATAATCGATTTTGGGTACATGAGTTGAAAAAAAAATATTTCAATGAATAGTAAGGTTTTTTCACAGCTTAAATTTCTATTCTTAAAAATTGACCATAAATTTTGTAAAACATTTATAATTTTGTTGGACCCATTTTTGCATAGTTTACTTTACGGATTAAATTCGTATTTATATCGGTCATACTGACATAGAGTTTAAAAACTG
>CAKNYM010006935.1:0-11276 GCA_932195095.1 Andricus curvator | reverse complement strand
TAATTCCAATTTTGAATTGCGCGCCACCTGCGGCCAACCAGTGCGCGCTCCCAACGCAAGCGCAGTAGCAAAAGGCGCCAACATTGGCATCACTGCTGCTTCGTTGCTCTCGTGCGCCGGCTTTTATGGGCTCCTTCCCACCTCAGCGAGCGCTGGATGGAGGTGGAAGGCTCCGTGGCGGGGACCGACGGTCATCCCATTGACCGCTTCGACTCACGTGGATTTTCGCCTCGACTGAGTGGGGATCGCTGAACACGTTCAGCGGCGACTGACCGCCTTTCCACGCACTTTTCCGTGTTAACGACTGTATATACTGTAAAGTGCGTGTTCCAACTTCGATCAATGCTAAAGAATTACAGTAATACGAATAAGATACGAATATATTATGTTCGGATCTTAACTTGTTTAAAATTTGATATTCGGAGGAAAAAAGTCATTAATTGGTGTATAGAAGACACGTTGAAAAAATCCAGTGTGATTGCTCATATTTATTTTAAGATCTCTTGAGGAGATCGTTCTGTGAAAAGTTAAATAATGTTTAATGAAAATTCAGAAAAGGTGCATTTTAGGTTTGAAATGTGAAGAAGAGATTGAAAATAGACAGTACCTTAGTTATGTAATGAATGTGGAGTAAACAATCAACGGTTATAAATATTTTCAAGAACATTAAAATACGGACTAGAAAAGTTGTGGAACAAAATCTTTTGTTAAAGTGGA
Organism: Andricus curvator; assembly: GCA_932195095.1. Taxonomy (NCBI): domain Eukaryota; kingdom Metazoa; phylum Arthropoda; class Insecta; order Hymenoptera; family Cynipidae; genus Andricus; species Andricus curvator. Next base: position 10,559 of record CAKNYM010006935.1, on the reverse strand, counting down.
AGGGAGAGTGATTTCCACTTTCATCTTGCTGTATAAGCATTGACATGGAAATTCTGTCCCGTCGTCGAGAACAATCATAGGCGTGGGGCAACCCTGGCTCAGCCAAAGGCGGAAGTTATAAGATGTAGGTATATTTATTTGAATAAATTGAGTTGAACAATAATTATTTTTATAAATACATTAATAATTACTGGCAAGACTCAACAATTTTGGCACAAATATCCTAGTAACATATTATATGAATCATTAAAAAAGTCCAAGTCCGAAATCTTGTTCATACTTTTGCTTCCTCCTCTATTTATTGAAACCACTTCCGCTAATCAACGTCTATAATAGTTCGGTTCGGTGTTCAAAACTTCGACTTCATCCCATTTTATCGAATCAGAATCACTATTGTGAAATTGGATTAAGTGCTTACTAATGGCTCTATGGGTTTTTGCCATACATCGATTCTGCCATACTTTTATCTGATCCTTTATTTCACACTAACCATTCAAATCTAGTTAAAAAATATTTTAATTATAACAACTATCCCACCCATTTTATTGTAAAACAATCGAAAAAAGGCTAAAACAGTTGAAATCAAAGAGAAACCAACTTGATAGCAAAGATACTACAACCAATAACAATAATAACGTAATAATTGTAAAGAAAGAAATTCTTTCCATTCCGTTTCTTGGTTGCATTTCTAATAACGTCAATAGACTTTTAAAAAATTATGAAATTAAAACTGCCTTTAGGGTTGACAACAAATTGGATACATTCATCAAACTAGATAAAGGGAAATTAGAGCCTTTTAATCAATGTAACGTAATCTATAGAATAACATGTTCCTGCGAAATGACTTATGTTGGTCAAATAAAACGTCTTCTCCATATTAGAATTAAAGAACACAAAAACAAGATTAATCTAACTGGGATGAAGTCGAAGTTTAGCACACCGAACCGAACTATTATAGACGTTGTTTTGCGGAAATGGTTTTAATAAAAAGAGAAGGAAGCAAAAGTATGAACAAGATTTCCGATGCGGACTTTTTTAATGATACATATAATATGTTACTAGGATATTTGTGCTAAAATTTTTGAGTCTTGCCAGTAAGTATTAATGTATTTATAAAAATATTTGTGTTCAACTCAATTTATTAAAATAAATATACCCACATCTTGCAGCTTCCGCCTTTGGCTGAGCCATGGTTACCCCACGCCTATGATTGTTCTCGACGACGGACTTGTGAGACAATTTCCATGTCAATGCTCATACAGCAAGATGGAAGTGGAAATCACTCTCCCTTCCACTTTAACAAAAGATTTTATTCCACAACTTTACTTGTCCGAATGTTAATTTTCTTGAAAACATTTACAACAGTTGATTGTTTACTCCACATTCATTACATAACTAAGGTACTATCTATTTTCAATCTCTTCTTCACATTTCCAAGCTAAAATGCACCTTTTCTGAATTTTCATTGAACATTATTTAACTTTTCACAGATCGATCTCTTTAAGAAATATTAAAATAAATATGAGCACTCACAGCGGATTTTCTCAATGTCTCATCTATACAGCAATTATTTATTTTGTTTCCTTCGAATTTCAAATTTCAACCAAGGTAATATCGGTAAATAATACATTGGTATCTTATTAGTATTATTGTAATTCTTTAGCATTGATGGAATTTATATACATTTTAGGTCGAATGATGAGACTAGACTGATCTCGAAACGTAACCATAAGTTTTTTATCCGGAAATTAATTTAATGAAACTTTTCAAAGGTCTGAAAGTCTTCGAAGCATGATTTATTTTCCACATTCGTTGGTTTCTCCCATACGTAAAAAAAGGCAACACACCATCTCTCAAAGTCTCTTTACATAAAATACGTAAAACTTAAAATTATAAAATTAAAAAAAAACACTATATTATGTATATTCAACTATATTTAATCTAACCAGATAAAAAAATGATAAAAATAATTTGAATTGAATTTTAATAAATATTATATCAACTGTATTTAACTATATTCAATTTAAAAAATAAATAAATAGACACAATTTAATATAATTTTCAATGATTGCTTTTTCGTCTATATTCAATTATACTTAATGTAACCATATTTATAAAAATGATAAAAATAGTGTAATTTAAATTTTAATAATTACTTTTTCATCTAAATTTAACTATACTTAATCTAGCCATATCTCATACGAAAAATGATGAAATTAATCTAATTTAAATTATAATAATTACTATATTAACTACATTTAATTCAACTATATTTAATGAAAAAATAAAAAACAAAGTAAAAAAGGTGAACACTACACGCTCCTAAAATAAATAAATAACAAGGTAAACAACAGATCAAACAATATATTTTATGAATAAGAGAGTTTTTATTAAAACTCAGGTTAAAAAATTTTTGCACAAACAAATTTTAAATCAAATATTCAAATAGAAACTTTCCGGATTTACATTTTTTGACTGAAGATGTCATCTCAAAAATTAATAGGGAGAACAAGTCTGAAAAAAAAACTTTGTATAAAACCAGTAAAAAGATATACATAAAATCAAAAGAAAATTTTAAATAAAAACAAATCGTAACATTTTTTTTATTTCTATAAATAAATTACGATGACAGTCAACCCTTTCAAAAATATTATTATTCAAAAATATTTCAACAATTTTTACTCACTTGACACAACATCTTTTTCTCAAAAATATTGCGAATTGCACAATATTTTCCCCCAACTATATATTATATTAAAATCACAAATTTACCACATCACTCTAAGTCTTTTTTCTCTCTCTTTGAGTCTTTTTTTTCTTCTTTTTCTTCTCAATCCAAATACTGTAAAAACAATAATAACAATTTAAATATAAGAAAATCCATTTTTTTTCTCTCTCTTCCCTTGTCTCATTCTATACACATACTTCTTCAACAATCAAGTTTAAGATTCTAAACTTTATATTGTCCACAATACAAGATTTATTTAACCCATTTTTGTCAATCTGCGTTTGAGCACAATCTACTCATTTTTTAATCCAATTTCTATCTTGTCCAACCCATTGCCATGGCATTTGAACATGCACGCCATTGACGAGACGAAATTTTATAGCCTTTAACAAATATCTCTCATTTGAATCGTTGTATCGGATTCGCTTTTCATCATCCTATAAAATAAAAACCAGTTTATATTTTCCCACTCTATTTTTTTTATTCATTATCCCCATATCTTTTCTTGAGAAAAAAAAATATATATATACAAAATACTCACAAGAATCAACCGGAAGTTTTCAAAAGAACAAAATTTTTTTGCAACTCGGTACACGCCTTTCTTATGCAAAATGTACTCAGCGATAACTTCATCACGCAAGATTTTTTGTTGCCCCAAACAAAAATCTGCCCAATGACTAGGCCCATAATAAGTTTGTACATTAAATTCTCCCACTCGATTCGTTCATAAAACCCAAAATCGATACCCTTTGGCTTCCAACAGTTACATATTAGGAACATTAAAATTTCACTTATTCAAATTCTACAAAAAAAAACCTATATTTCTTTTTTACATTACATATATCATCATACTAATTTCGAATTAAATATTCAATCAAACAAAATGAAAAGACTACAGTAGATAAAAAACCAGAGCATATTTCATTCGTGATAAATTTTTTTTCTCAGATATTAAATTCACTCACATCAACAATATATTAAAAAAAATATATATATTGAAAATTATAATGTAAAATTGTTCATCAATAAAAAAAAAGGAAAAGAAAAATCTTATCTTAGAACACTCGGTATTTACTATAGGTTTCAAAAATGTTGACCTCTCTACAAAACTTTGACTTGTTATATTTTGTTGAAAAATCAATAGAAATGAGGCGAAAAAAATCAGGCGAATTCCTTGACATTTTCTGTAAATGTATGCGTCATAAAAATTGAAAATATTAAATAATTGTCGCTTACAGAGTTCACTATATTTATTTATATTATATATATATTACAAATATTTATTTTAGTTATTAAGAAAATGGCAGTTGATGAGACTAATTTTTTTTGTTACACTTTGTTATTAATATAAACATTTACGTCTATTTTCTTTCTTATATTCATATGAAGTGCATAATTTTTTCCAAAAATTACAAGTACACTACCAGCGGAAATTGTATACATTCCTATTTTTTGAGCTGTTGCGAATGTGACTTAATTTTTATAATATTAATATGAAAATTTGTTCCTCATGATAACGCGAAAGGTCATAAAATTCTCCTTCTGATAAGCCCAACTTGAAGGCAAAATCTCAATTTCATTAAAAAATATTGCAAAAAAAACTTAAAATTTCGATGTTTTCAAAAAACTGATCTAACTAGTAACTCTGAAAATAATAAACATTTTTGAAAGTTTTTGGATTTATTTTGAAGGTAATTATCCATCATTTTAACGTAGGGTCAAGGTTCAAAACAATAATATTTTTATAAATGTTTCTAAAACTTATTGAAATGTGAAAAATAATGATTTTTTGTTTAATTTTGTAAGCATTGACACATGCTTGAAGTTTTGCGACTTCTTTGCATCAACTTCGATTCTAGAGCTGAATATATGAAAAAAAATTCTATCAAGCTGATTCTATTCTATTATTTTTTTTTTTCAAAACTACGTCTTATTCTGAATAATTGAAAAAAGTACCTCCTAATATCATTAGAATTAACAAAGTTATGAAAATTCAAAGAAAGAAGGACAAAAGTGTTCAATTTTGAATATCTCCTTAGATTTTTGAATTTTTAAACAATTACTTGATGGTTTTTCTAAAGATCTCAGAGAACGGATACTAGAATTTTCATCAAAATTACTAACAGTAGATGAAATTCTTTAGATGAGTCGGTTTCTCCAATTATATTTTTCATCTTCCTCTGGAAGTTTCTTACTTTTCTGGAATGGAACTGTCAGCGTGAGAAGTTAAATTCATGTTTTCAAGAGAGTATCAGTTTCCTACGCCTTTGGCTTTTTTTTAGTTTTCCCAAGTTACAGATATCAGGTAGCTGGTGGAAAGTGCCGAATAGTGACCCTCGACTGACATTGATACTGATGACTCCTTTTATGCGCGCAAAAAAAAAATCCTAGAAAAAATAATTGCTAATAATAAATTATTTAATAATTTTGAAACTTTATTTTATATGTCATTCTATTATTTGAATTTTTTTTACTTATTTCAAGCTTTAACTGAGCTTTCTAACACAATTTGGAGCTGAGATATGGTTCACCTCTATAATGAACTCTGTAAGCTACAATTATTTGAATTTTCTAATTTTTATGCCGTATAAATTTACAGAAAATGTTCATTAAAATTTCAACAACAAAATTATAACATCTACTTACCTTTAATGCATGATAGGTTACTTTCTTTCTCTGTATCTCTTTTTACTTACAAATTGTATTCATAAATTGGTTATACTCCTATTTTTTTTGCACAATGTTTCAGAAAAATGGCAGTTCCGGTTCGTCACATCAACGCAACTACCATCGCTAGTCCAATTCAGACTTTAAACGAATTGAGCGTTGAATATAATTTCTCACCGCCCCAATATAATATCTTTTCGCCAATTAACGAAAAACTAAATTTTGTCGCCGATTGTTTAATATATGAAGACAATCAGAAACACATTTGTACTAGCAAAGAGGCCCCTAATGAAAAAGAGGCAAAACATGACGTGGCACGTAAAATATTACAAATTATATCAAAAAGATATCTCCTTATAGAAGAAAACAACCTCAATGTACCAGTCTAAATTACACAAGGGCGGAAACTTATTTATAAATGGGCTGATAATGGCGAAGCCTGCTATCAAACAGGCCACATACTTAAGCATTTTAAAGGACCCATTAGAAATAAAGAAATGCGTTTAAGAATACAGCAATAAAATTACATAGAAAAACGTTGATAAAAAAACCGTCATTTCTTTCATTTCAAAATCAGTAACAAATACCACCATTTTTCTATACTTTATACTCGCATTTAATCAATAACCAACTACAAAAACAAAATTTGTATTATTATATTCAAGCATGTTATTAGTATAATTAAGAGTAGCTGTCGACTTATGCATGTATTCTACAAATTTCAAACAAATGTACTAATGTGCAAATGTAATAATAAAGAGGGATTGCGGTATCGCGTTCCGAAGGAGAGGATATATATTAAAAAAGTTCCGCCATCGCACCATGCATGCACTGCAGTTCTAAATATAAGTTCTCCCAAAAGAAAGCGTCAGTTTTGCGTGTGATGTCCCCGTTAGCGATTTAGATCCTTTTATGAGAACAAACTAAAAAATAATTTAGGATATCTGTACTTGGATGCGCGAGATGTGTCTAAAAATAAAAATGTATCATCTGAATTGTTGCATGTGCAATTACGAAAATTTCTGCCAAAGCATGACCTGAAAATTCCTTGCCTGCTAAAGTTTAGGAGTTTCCAAGTGAGAAAAACTTGTAAACCCCTGAAAAAAATCATTGATTATGCTGTTTTTAAGCAGCCTGGTTATAATTTAAAGTACAAATTTGAAGGTATGCTTAGACAAAAAATTGTTGACATTCGGGTGAGGGCGAACGGTACTGCAGATCCTGCAGCTCATACCCTGGATTTCACTTAACAGTTGCGTAGTGAAGAGAGAGTTGTAGCGAAACAGCAATTATTACATGTAAGGCCTGAAACTTTTCAAGTTCAGCAGTATGTGGAATTAAATGAAGGCTTAGCTCAAAAAGGGAACTATTGTTCACTAAAATCTCTTCCAGTACTACTACTAGACGATATGTGATTAATCCGTTCATTTTGTTATTGTGTCTGTTCCAGCAAATCAGCTTTTTAAAAATGATTCCTTCAGAAGAAATCATTTTAAAATTTGATGCGATGGGTTCTATTATTCGCAAACCGTTTCCCGGGTCAAATAAAGTATTTTTGTACACCGGTGTGATTAAGATTTTCGGCAAACTTATTCCATTGTTTCAAATGATATCAAACAGCCACGCTGGTATAAATATAAGAGATAGCTTGATATTCTTTAAAGAACTTTGGATTGAGCATAAAATCAAATGACCTCCATTTGATGCAGTTATCACGGATTGGTCTTGGGCAAGTATAAATGCACTAATGGAAGCTTGGAATGGAACGGACGTTATTACGTATGCAAGAGCTGCACAAGAATACGTAAATGGCAAGTGTAAACGTAAACGGAATTAGTGCTTAAGAATTTAAAAAATAACAGAATTTTTTATTGATTGTTTTTATTTTTCTTAACGTATCAGGAGAACAAATTTTGTGGACTGATAAAAGCGAACGACTTCTTCTCAAGGATATAAACGCTCGGTTGTTTCATCGCCACGTTCTTGCTCCATACGAATGGTATACGACCTCTCAGAAAGGTTTTGAAAAGCAACAAGAATGTTTAAAAGAGATCGGGAAAAACGCTAATAGTATCGAGCAGGAGTTTTTCATAGCTCTTCACTGATATACAATTTTGAATGATTGTGTTCGACAGGTAATATTCATTTCAAATGTTAGGATTTAAGAATAATAAGAATCTATTCCCGCAGCAATTTCTCTGTAGCTTTGAAAATAGAATATATCAATCTCAAATGAATGTTTCGAAATTTAAAAGTTAAAAAATAAAAAGAATAATATTGCTTTTTGGTTTCTTTTTTCCATGATTACTTTAGTTTCCAGCAATATTTTTTTATATGCTAAAGGGGAATTTGATGTGAATGAACCAAAGAATGAAGACAAATCGCCAAATGCAGATCCAGGTACAGATACGGATCGATTGAGCACATACGCAGAAGAAAACATCCATGCCTACAGTTCCGGTGAAAGTGACATTAACGAAAACTCTGATGAGCAAGCTGAGAAAGATAATGAGCCTCTATGTATGTCCTGGTGCACCACTTGACTGTTGCTCAGAGTATTTTATCGATTTTAATAATCTTATCAACTCAGAAATTGACTGGTTCTACTTTAGAAGACATTTTAAAATTAATAGAATTGCACTGCCCACAGCCAAATTTTTGCACAAGCAGCTTATACCGATATAAACAATATTTTAGTGGAATACAGACACCGATTCAGCGTTTATTTTTTCTTCTGTTTGTACCACAGAATTAAAAACGGAGGACAGTAAGTGTGTTAACTGTAAAGAGAAAACTGTCGACAGTTATTTTCTTTACTTTCCTATAGATAGATATCCTGTAGATAGTTTGAAACATAGATTAAATCGCACAAAAGAGCACGAAATCAATTACAAAGATAGTTATGATGAAGCAGTTTATAATGAATGAGTTTCTGGAGGCTTTTTCAAAAGTGTTTTTGATATTTCGTTCACATGGTTCACTGATGGCGTCAGTTTGTTTATTTCAGCAAATTTGAGTTTAAGGCTATTTTAACTTCATATTAATGAACTGCCGTATACTCAACGAACAAAGTTAGAAAATACCATTCTAGCTGGATTATGCGGCCCCAAAAAACTGTGTCTAAATCTGTTTATGGAATTATTTTCTAAGGAACTAAGCCAGCTCCTCTATCAGGTATCCATCTGCTCAGTTGGTGACCATCATTTACAGTAAAGAAAAAAAGGTTTTTTCGCTTATCTATTCTCCGAGAAATAGAGAAGAATGGGTTAGATGGAGTATATAAGATTGGAGGACGCTACTGTTGTTTAGTGAAGGACCGATTAGAGTTGATAAGTAGAGAGATGTATCATTCATTTTTATTGGTGAGATTGCCTGCGCTTCTTCCGCGACACGGAAGCTCCTGAAGACGGCGGGACCCGTATCTGGATGAATTCCTGCAGTGCTGGAAGTGCGACCGAAGGTGGAACCTTTAATCCCCTTGGACAAGGGGGTGAATTAAAACAATTTACGTACACTGACGAATTGCTGGTGCCGGCCACGGGTGATAGATCTCGGCGAGTGAGATTTACCGGCGCTTGACGCTTGACGGCGCTCCTCCGCAGCGCGTTGCGCCCGTTGTTCCGCGTCCCGTCGTGGTCGTTCAATGGCGGCCTGGTGGAGTCTCTTCGCAGCAGCGAGTTGCCGCTTGGCAGCCCGACCCGACGCTTCCGTCGATTAGGGCGTGTATTTTTAGCACTCCCTAACATCAAGGGTACTAATGTGTAGAAAACTACCTGTACACGAACCGGACTGTAATTATTGTCGATGAGGTGGAGGCGGCGAAAGGAGCCCGTGTGCGCTCACGAATTCCCGTGAGAATATTCAGCCTCGCTTCTTAAAAATGCCCTTTCCATAGCAAGTACCAACCTTTCGGCAAGCTCCGTTCCTACAGAAAGGGATTTAATCCGTCAAACGGAGAACAAACCTGCCGGCCAGACTCCGCTCAACAGATAAGAAGAGACGAATAAGCACAACCACACTACACTTGTCACTTTCCGAAATCACTTAACGATGAACTGATGGAGAGAATTGATCACTCTCCCCGATGATGGAAGCGCGGTGAAGATCTAACGATGATTCTCGATGAACTCTCCAAACGCGGAACGACAAGCGTAATTGATGCTAGCTGGATCCTGGTGATGAAGAAAACGGGAAGAATACCGCAGTAGGTTGATAAAGAACTACCGAAGAAAGAGAACGAAGTGGAAAATTGAAGCAAAGAGCAGAAGGCTTGTATTTACTAAGTGTTTATTTTTTTGAAAGTGAGGAAGGCAGAGGTACGCAACTGCGCTCCCGATTATCGTATAACGACTGATCTTAGTGTCGAGTGTTTTGCTCCCGGTGACCGGGCTCGGAGCTCTCTGTGGTGGCGGGGAGCGGCAGCGGACCCGCTGAATGTCCGAGACCTCGACAACGAAGTCGCACCAAGCAGTGGGGGACGCCTGCCTCGGTCCTACTACCTCAGCCTCCGTGCGTCGACACCGAAATATGACTAATTCTAAAAGTTATAATTAACAGTTAAAAATATAAATAATTAACTTCAAATTATGAAAATGAAATGCATGACTTAATTCTATCCTAGCTTCATTTTTCAAAAAGAACCATGAAGCTAGGTCAAGTAGAATTATCGCTGGAGTTTATTTGTTTATACTTTGTTGTTTATAATCATAATGTTTAGAAATTTTTATAAATAATTTTACTCTAATGTTAAAATAACTACTAATATTAGGGGAAATTATTATAATTATGTAATTATAGTAATTTTCATTGATGTACGTGCACATGTGAGTACACGTGTACTGTTTGTGTGTGTGTGTTTTTTTCTTTAATATTATAATCTTTGTCTCAAATACAATGGGACCCATGATTCGTTAATTCTCCCATCCCTGATACTTCGTTGTTCAAATATTTTCAAAGAAAAATAAATATTATTTTTTAAAGGAAACTACTTCAAAACGCTGGTTTTCAAAGTGCCGGCTGAGCTCCTCGGCTTCGACCCGTGCGCCAGAGTGAGGAAGGAAGGTGAGGGTAGAGAGAGCGGTAGCGTTGGCAGAAGGGAGAGAGCGCGCGTGGAAAAGAGAGAGAGGAACACCGGCATACGTGCCTTGGCCTGCAGCAATGTTTT
>CAKNYM010006930.1:0-15024 GCA_932195095.1 Andricus curvator | reverse complement strand
CTGAATCCATTTTCTACGATTTACACTCGATTTCCAGGGCCCTTAAGGGGATTTATCAGCATTATAAAATGGTTGCCCAGTTTCCGGTCGCGCGGATGAATATTTTTGTCTGATATTTTGCATACCTCATATAAATGTTGGTCTCTTTTAGTGTCAGGTCTCGATTTTTTGAAAAAATGTTGATATTTGTCGTTATGAACAAAAAGAAAAGAACAATAGAAAAAAATGCAGTGACGCTCAGTACTAGCTGAGTGTGTATTTTCGAGGCCTGAGCCTCGACCCTCGTGAAAGCTACGAGGAAGACGCCCCGTAGCGCGAGTGGAGAATCTCGAGTGCGTCGAATTACCGGAAACGAATGAACCTTTCATTGTCATGAGGTGCAGGCCGGTTCAAAAAACTGAAACTATGAAAGCATGGCGTGATTCAATTTTAATTAGTATAAATCGCGTATTCATATAATTTCAAGAAAGTGAAAAAAAAGATTCATGACAAATCGGTTAATATTTGCAGTAATAGTAGAAATGTTGAAGTGCAAACGATAGTATGCCTACAGCCTTCAATTTTGCCCCAATGCGCAATTATTATTTTTTTAATTGAAGAGCGCTAAATTTCCAAGAAAACCTTAGTCAGAGATTGTTGCATTTTCATTTGTTTAGTTATTATATGTTTACTCGAAGTATGAGAAAATCGAGATTTTTCACAAAATCATTATTTACTTTTCAATAGAGGTTTGCATATAATGAGAATCATCTTAAATCGACGCAAGTGTACTCCCAGAATGCAAATCATTCGATTATTGTCTGTTTTTATTGTTATAAACAAATTCTATTGGGAAACAGCCACATAGTGTAATTTTTGTTGAAAAAAAATTTGTTTTCGGATGAATATGCTTTAAATGATAGTGAGAGTGACTGTTAGTCGCAATTTTTATGAAACATCAACAATTGTAAATGTTGTAAACAATTTTTTGCAAAAATTTGGAATTTGTGGTTTCTTCTATTTCCGTTCTTCCTTTATTATCTGAAATTATGTAGATATTCGGAAAAGTGACATATGTTTGATTATGTGTATTCAAATACAATACAAATACAAACAAATAGTGTTGTTGATTTTTTAAACAAATGAAATAAGTAAATATAAAACTTTGTCCTGGAAAATAATTTTTTTTTGCACTGAAACTGCTTCCAATGTTTGTGAGAGAGATTTACAGTAACTGTTTCTATGTACAATTCACAATAAACAGTTGTTATTATTTATTTTTAAATATTACGATTCATAGGTAGTTAACAATATTGTAATTTTTATTGAAAAAAGTTTATTCTTCTCTGGAAATAGTTTTAATTATCGTGACAATGATTGTCAGTAACAATTTCTATAAAACAGTATACACAATTCTTTTTGCAAATTGTGGCATTTGTGCTTTTTCAATTTCGGATGATCCTTCATCATTTGAATTGCAGCAGATATTATTGAAAAGAACGTAGGTTCAATTATATTTCTTCAAATGCAAATGCTACACAAATGAAATAAGTAAATACAACATTGTGGCTTTTCGGCCTGCACAATACTTTTTTTTGCACTGAAATTGCTTCAAATTTTTGTGAGACAAATTTGCTGTCACTCATTCTATGTAACAATGAACAATAGATCATTCTTATTATCTATTTAATTTTAATTATTAAATTAAAAATTAAATTCAGTCATTTGTAATTTTAAATTTCACGAATTTTTCATGTATTTAAAAAAGCCACACTGTTAAAAATGTTTGCAATTTTAATATAGATTTACTATACATTTGTATAGTAAATTTAAAAACTTGGTCTATGAAATAGTAATTAAGAGGCTGCATAGTAAATTTCATATACATGTATATTGGTCAACTCTTAGAAAATTCAGGTAAATTCACTTTACACAAATTAAAATTAATTTTGACAGTAATCGTCAATTCCAAATAATAAAGCATGATATTTTTTTCTAGTTAAACATAAATTATACTGGGTTTTAAGTGGAAAAGTTCAATTAAGCGAATAATTAAGACACCTAACCTAAAAGCAACGGTTGTTTTGTTAAAATTCTGACATTAACAGTGAATTTTGAAGAAAATCCCACCTGTACGTTGCACTTTGATTATAAATATGAATTTAGTCGATGAGTTGTAGGTTATTACTTTAGTTTTAAATATTTGACAAGATTTGTGTGCATCAAAGAACTTTCAACTTTCACGCGCTCTGTTTTATTATACATGTATATTAATTTTACAAGATGATGCTATATTAAATTTACTACACGTATATGCATACTGCTTCCATTACATTTATAGTAAAATCGCTATAGAAATTTCTAACAGTGCATTTATTGATCCATTTTACCAGATCAATAAATCGGTCACCTAGGGCCCAAAGACACATACATCCTGTAATTTATATCCACCGGCCATTAAAAAAAAATCTTCCGATTGGCGAAAGCCGAGTCATGCCAAACATTTTTATTTCTTCATTTCCATTGCTTATAAAATGAACAAATTGAATGACATATGTATAATTTCCCAGAATATCTGAATTTTCTTTAATGATTCAGAGGAGTCCAGGTTTGATAAAATCGCTCATTTAGAGATGTCGCTTCTTATAGCAATTGTATATTGCTTATTTTTTAGGAAAATAGTTCTTGCAAATCTTTCTCACACAAACTTGACGCAGTTTGAGTGAAAAAAACAACAATCTTTCCAGGCCAAAGTTTTAACAAATATAATGAAACCTATTTTACTTTCAAGGATATCTGCGTCAATTCAGATAATGCAGTAGAATGCGAAATCAGAAAACAACAAATTAATGTTAATGTTTCATAGAAATTGTTACTGATGATCACTAGCGCAATAATTTGAAGTATTGCCAGAGAAGAATACAAATTACTATATTTTTTAATACATACAACTTTCGTGATATTCTTAATTAAGTTATAAGAATAACTAATAAATGTTTAAATAAATTTTTGGCATGACTCGGCTTTCAGAAATCGGAAGATTTTTTCTTAATGGCCGGTGGATATAAATTACAGGATGTATGTGTCTCTAGGCCTGAGGTAATCGATTTATTGATCTGCTAAATGGATCAATAAATGGCTTTTTTTAAATACATGAAAAATTATTAATTATTATTATTAATTAATTACTTATTATATATACTTATTATATAATATTATATTATATTATATTATATATATAATATTATATATATATAATATTATATAATACTTATTAATTAATGGCCAACGGCCATACCACGCTGAAAAACCCAGTTCTCGTCAGATCACTGAAGTTAAGCAGCGTTGGACGCGGTTAGTACTTGGATGGGTGACCATTCAAGAATACTGAGTGCTGTTGGCACATCGTGGCTGTGGTGAACCCACACTTGTAGTTGTTTATAACTACAAGAAAACTACCTAGAAACACTACCCGAATCGGGTAGTGTCACGCCTACCCTGAAAGGGAAATGGCTTAATGGTATACATACATACAAATGAATGAGTTTTTATTGTTAATTGTTACATAGAATGAGTGACAGCAAATCTGTCTCACAAAAATTTGAAGCAATTTCAGTGCAAAAAAAAAGTATTGTGCAGGCCGAAAAGCCAGAGTTTTGTATTTACTTATTTCATTTGTTTAGGATTTGCATTTTAAGAAATATAATTGAACCTACGTTCTTTTCAATAATATCTGCAGCAATTCAAATGATGAAGGAAAATCCGAAATTGAACAAGCACAAATTCCACAATTTGCAAAAAAAATGGTGTATACTGTTTTATAGAAATTGTTACTGACAATCACTGTCACGATAATTAAAATTATTTCCAGAGAAGAATAAACTTTTTCAATAAAAATTACAATATTGTTAACTACATACGAATCGTAATATTTAAAATTAAATAATATCAACTGTTTATTGTGAATTGTACATAGAAACAGTTACTGTAAATCTCTCTCACAAACATTGGAAGCAGTTTCATTGCAAAAAAAAATTATTTTCCAGGACAAAGTTTCATATTTACTTATTTCCTTTGCTTAAAAAATCAACAGCACTATTTGTTTGTATTTGTATTGTATTTGAACACACATAATCAAACATATGTCACTTTTCCGAATGTCTACATAATTTCAGATAATAAAGGAACAACGGAAATAGAAAAAACCTCAAATTCCAAATTTTTGCAAAAAATTGTTTACAACATTTACAATTGTTAATTTTTCAGAAAAATTGTGACTAACAGTCACTCTCACTATCATTTAAAGCATATTCATCCGAAAACAAATTTTTTTCAACAAAAATTACACTATGTGGCTGTTTCCCAATGGCATTTGTTTATAACAATAAAAACAGACAATAATCAAATTATTTTCATTCTGGGAGTACTCTTGCGTCGATTTAAGATGATTCTCATTATATGCAAACTGCTATTGAACAGTAAATAATGATTTTGTGAAAAATCTCGATTTTCTCATACTTCGAGTAAACATATAGTAACTAAACAAATAAAAATGCAACAATCTCTGACTAAGGTGTTCTTGGAAATTTAGCGCTCTTCAATTAAAAAAAAAATAATTGCGGATTGGGGCAAAATTGAAGGCTGTAGGCATATTATCGTTTGCACTTCAACATTTCTATTATTACTGCAAATATTAACCGATTTTCATTAATCTTTTTTTTCTCTTTCTTGAAATTATATGAATAAACGATTTATGCTAATTGAAATTGAATCACGCGATGCTTTCATAGTTTCAGTTTTTTGAACCGGCCTGCACCTCATGACAATGAAAGGTTCATTCGTTTCGGGTAATTCGACGCACTCGAGATTCTCCACTCGCGCTACGGGGCGTCTTCCTCGTAGCTTTGACGAGGGTTGCGGCTCAGGCTTCGAAAATACACACTCAGCTAGTACTGAGCGTCACTGCATTTTTTTCTATTGTTCTTTTCTTTTTGTTTACAACGTCGAATATAAACATTTTTTCAAAAAATCGTGACTTGACACTAAAAGAGACCAATATTTATATGAGGTATGCAAAATATCAGACAAAAATATTCAACCGTGCGGCCGGAAACTGGGCAACCATTTTATAACGCTAATAAATCCCCTTAAACTACCTCGGCCGTTACCTGCAACGCTTCTTACTCCCAGTTTATTCTGTGTTTTCTTAAATAAAAAAAAACATACGTTTACGCTAGAAATGTTCAACTTACTGCGCCTTTTCTTCTCCATTTGCAGAGCTCGCTTGGCAGCTCTTCTAACTCTTTCTTCCTTTTCCTGCTCTTCTCGGCATCTATGAAAATTCTCAACGACAACGCCAACAAACATGTTTAGAACAAAGAAGCCGACTAATAAAATGAATGCTATGAAATATAGCAACCTCCATTCTGAGTAATTTTCAATAGGCTGAAACAAAAAAATAGGATTCAACAACTTATATCGTCTACTTATATCGAAAAAAGATCTTTTCACAGTTTATTTAAATAATCCAATAAATTTTGCTTCACGGAAAATAATTGGGCTTAAGGCGTTTGAATGAATCCTCCTGATTTGATAATCTCTTTCACTTTATATCTAACATTTTCACTAAACGAAACTGCACAAAATGAAACAACGCTATGATATTTACGAGCAGTCAGCTCTCTACGCGCTTTTGCTGCAAGCTCTCAAATGTATAGAAAGACTCCGAATTTCTGTGTGAAATTTTGATAAGATATTTCTGAATATATAACTTATCGAAAAATGTAAAGAAAAAAAAATCGATTTTTCAAAAGTGAGATAGTAGAATGACCCCTTAATGTTTTGTGCGACGTGCTTTTCGATGAGTTTTTCGAATTCGTAACAAGTGACAAGCTCAAAGAAATGCAACCAATACTAAGGATAAATCGCGTGCGCACATCCATCTCCTTCTCTTTACAGAAAATGTTACAGTGAGAAAGGTCTGATGTCACATTGAGGTTGAATACCGGCGTGCCACACCGAGACATTACCTCTCTACATTATTTATTCGTTGACGTGTGACATCAAACTTTTCTCACTTTAACGTTCTCTGCGAAGAGAAAGAGATAGAGTTAGAGATGTGCACATGCGTTTTATCCTCAGAATTGGTTGCATTTCTTCGAGTTCGTCACTTATTATACAATTACTGCGACAGATTTCGGATGCAACTATTCTTAAACTGAGTGGGGAATTTTTACAATGAGACAAGAATTCCTAAGGTAAGAGGGTCTCCATCGTACATTAAGAATATATTCTTGGTGCCTATTGAAGTTGCAAATATTCTTAAACTTAGTGGGAAATTCTTAACATTAGAATATCGTTGTTTCGGTGTGAAAACTATACGAACACAGAACATCTGAAGGGAATGTGCCAAAATTTTTCGAAGCTTTGTTAACTAATTGAATTTTGAAATAAGGTATCTTTAAAGTTCTACTTTTTATCAAAAATTTTAGTCGTAAATCAAAATTAAAAATTGTCAAAACTTCAAATAAGTATAAATCTCTTAATGTATGGTAGTCAATTTTCTCAAAATCACAGTTTTTCATAAATAAATTATAATAATTATGGTAATGTTATTTATTAGTATTCAACTAAATATACATAAAATATAAATAAATAAAATGAATAAATAAAAATAATAAAATATAAATAAAGGCGAACTCGCTTCTGTATAGGATAAAAAAAGCATTCCACTCTTTATCTCCTAGACTGTTTGGTAAAATTTTTAAAATGTGTGTTTGCCGGATATTGGAATTTGGTTACCAAATTTGGTCGCCATATTTAAAAAAAGTCATAGAGAAGATTGAAAAGGTGCAGCGTCGAGCAACAAAATGACCAGCACGAATGTCAGGACAGTCATATGAGGAAAGACTAAGAAAACTGCAGTTACCAATGCTACAAAGTCGGAGAGAAAAAGGGAATCTAATGAGACATTCAAAATCTTGAAGGACAAGTACAATTCTCCAAATCTGCAATCGATCTTCACTAGGAATACAAACCCACAACTCAGAGGGCATAGCCTTAAACTCTACAGAGAATTTGCTCTAACGCTGATGAGCTCCAACTTCTTTCAATTGCGAATAGTAAATAAATGGAACGAATTGCCGAAGAATATCATCGAAGCAACTTCAACGGATTCATTTAAAAATTGCTCAATGATTTTTACATTCTCATCATAATGAGAAAGTATTGGTTTTATGTGAGAAATGACTTTCGCGGATTCCATCAAATGTAGACGTTTTGAG
This sequence comes from Andricus curvator, assembly GCA_932195095.1. Taxonomy (NCBI): domain Eukaryota; kingdom Metazoa; phylum Arthropoda; class Insecta; order Hymenoptera; family Cynipidae; genus Andricus; species Andricus curvator. The sequence goes on along the minus strand of CAKNYM010006930.1, from coordinate 7,762 downwards.
GCCCCCTGAGTCAGAAAAAATAGTTTTTACGTCGGTGTCTGTCTGTCTGTCGTTGTCGTCCTCGTCTGTATATCGGATAACTTTTGAAAGACTAATCGGATTGGATTGTGCTTTGGTAGACAGTTTCAGGGGGCAAAAGGAGAAATCTAGTTCGTTAACTAGCTATTTTGGATGAAAATTCAAAAAGTTAGAGCATTTTCAAAATTTTTTAGACCATTTTTTTCCAAATTTGAAAATTATATGTGCGGTCGCTTATAGCACTCAAAAATATAAACAATTTAGCCTCACGACTTTTTTTGATAAAAAGAAAATTGTCCGAGTTACAGCATTTTCAATATCCCCCCAGAAAAACAAAAAGTAACATTTTCGGCCAAACAACGCACGATACCTAAAAAAGTCAAGATAGGAAAAGTTTTTCTTTTCGCACGTCCTACAAGATTATCATGACGACTTTTCCAATTTTCTTGAAAAAAATCGAAAATTCAAATTTTGATCACACAAAAAATAATGAATTATTACATTCTCATCATGATGAGAAAGTATTGGTTTTATGTGAAAAATGACTTTCGCGGATTCCATCAAATGTCGACGTTTTGAGGCCCCCTGAGTCAGAAAAAATATTTTTTACGTCGGTGTCTGTCTGTCTGTCGTTGTCGTCGTCGTCTGTATATCGGATACCTTTTGAAAGACTAATCGGATTGGATTGTGCTTTGGTAGACAGTTTCAGGGGGCAAAAGGAGAAATCGAGTTCGTTAACTAGCTATTTTGGATGAAAATTCAAAAAGTTAGAGCATTTTCAAAATTTTTTAGACCATTTTTTTCCAAATTTGAAAATTATATAGGAGGCCGCTTATAGTACTCGAAAATTCAAACAATTTATCCTCACGACTTTTTTTGATAGAAAGAAAATTGTCTGAGATACAGCATTTTCAAAATCGCCCCCAAAAACAAAAAGTAACATTTTCGGCCAAACAACGCACTATACGAAAAAAAGTCAAGATAGGAAAAGTGTTTCTTTTCGCACGTCCTACAAGATTATCATGACGACTTTTCCAATTTTCTTGAAAAAAATCGAAAATTCAAATTTTGATCGCACAAAAAATAATGAATTATTACATTCTCACCATAATGAGAAAGTATTGGTTTTATGTGAAAAATGACTTTCGCGGATTCCATCAAATGTAGACGTTTTGAGGCCCCCTGAGTCAGAAAATATATTTTTTACGTCGGTGTCTGTCTGTCTGTCGTTGTTGTCATCGTCGTCGTCTGTATATCGGATAACTTTTAAAGGCTAATCGGATTGGATTGTGCTTTGGCAGACAGTTTCAAGGGGCAAAAGGAGAAATCGAGTTCGTTAACTAGCTATTTTGGATGAAAATTCAAAAAGTTAGAGCATTTTCAAAATTTTTTAGACCATTTTTTTCCAAATTTGAAAATTATATAGGAGGCCGCTTATAGTACTCGAAAATTCAAACAATTTATCCTCACGACTTTTTTTGATAGAAAGAAAATTGTCTGAGATACAGCATTTTCAAAATCGCCCCCAAAAACAAAAAGTAACATTTTCGGCCAAACAACGCACTATACGAAAAAAAGTCAAGATAGGAAAAGTGTTTCTTTTCGCACGTCCTACAAGATTATCATGACGACTTTTCCAATTTTCTTGAAAAAAATCGAAAATTCAAATTTTGATCGCACAAAAAATAATGAATTATTACATTCTCACCATAATGAGAAAGTATTGGTTTTATGTGAAAAATGACTTTCGCGGATTCCATCAAATGTAGACGTTTTGAGGCCCCCTGAGTCAGAAAATATATTTTTTACGTCGGTGTCTGTCTGTCTGTCGTTGTTGTCATCGTCGTCGTCTGTATATCGGATAACTTTTAAAGGCTAATCGGATTGGATTGTGCTTTGGCAGACAGTTTCAAGGGGCAAAAGGAGAAATCGAGTTCGTTAACCAGCTATTTTGGATGAAAATTCAAAAAGTTAGAGCATTTTCAAAATTTTTTAGACCATTTTTTTCCAAATTTGAAAATTATATGTGAGGCCGCTTATATTACTCGAAAATTCAAACAATTTATCCTTACGACTTTTTTTGATAGAAAGAAAATTGCCCGAGTTACAGCATTTTCAAAATCCCCCAAAAAAACAAAAAGTAACATTTTCGGCCAAAAAACGCACGATACGAAAAAAAGTCAAGATAGGAAAAGTGTTTCATTTCGCACGTCCTACAAGATTATCATGACGACTTTTCCAATTTTCTTGAAAAAAATCGAAAATTCAAATTTTGATCGCACAAAAAATAATGAATTCATTCTCACCATAATGAGAAAGTATTAGTTTTATGTGAAAAATGACTTTCGCGGATTCCATCAAATGTCGACGTTTTGAGGCCCCCTGAGTCAGAAAATATATTTTTTACGTCGGTGTCTGTCGTTGTCGTTGTCGTCGTCTGTATATCGGATAACTTTTAAAGGCTAATTGGATTGGATTGTGCTTTGGCAGACAGTTTCAAGGGGCAAAAGGAGAAATCGAGTTCGTTAACCAGCTATTTTGGATGAAAATTCAAAAAGTTAGAGCATTTTGAAAATTTTTTAGACCATTTTTTTCCAAATTTGAAAATTATATGTGAGGCCGCTTATGGCTTCCGTTTTCGGTACCGATCGTGAGAGAACTCTTTTGTGTCAAAGGTTGGTTTTTTGGCTTTGGTGAAGGGAATCAGCGTGTGTGGATACAGAAAGGGCAGTGAGTGAGGAGATCAGGGGTAAAGGAAGAAGGGTGAGTGAAGGCAAGGGTGTAAAGTGTGAAAGTAAATTGTGAGAAAGGGAAATTGGAGCGCGTGAGTTTTGAGGTTAGGAGTAGAAAACTAGTTGCGGGGTAAGGGGTAGGCGAGTAAAGAGCGGGAAACTTCGCGGAATACTGGGTAAGGTAGGATACTAGGATGCCGACGGTACGAAGCCCACAATCGGGCGCCAGAGGGCATGTAAGTGATGAAACAAGAGGTGAGGTGGTTGAGAGCGCGGTTAGTGGGGAGAAGGGGGATATTGACAGTAGCTGTGAAGAGACGTTAGAAACGCCGACCAGGGTTTCGACGCCAGAGCGAAGGGATTCAGGTACGGGCCATCAACGCGGGAGGCCCTCTAACCTACAGCGCCTTAACAAGCTAGGCAGCGCGGGTTCGAATAGGAGTTTGGACGAATGGCGAAAAAAAGTGAGCGCGACCAGTAGTGAAGGGGAAGAAAAAAGAAAAAGAGAGGAAGGGGACGATGTAGAAAGGGACAAGGAAAGCAAGAAGGTTAGGACTAAACTCACTAAACGGAAAACACCAGAAAGAGATAGGGGGGACGGAGGAATTTTTGAAAAATTAGAGGCTCTCATAAAAGGGTTCAGAGAGGAAACAAGGAAGAGACTGGATGATATGAATAGGGATATGAATAGGCAGGGGAAAGACGTAAGGGGGGAAGTGATAAAAGTAAGAGAAAAGTGGGAAGAGTGGGATAAACTCTGAAAAGAGGAGTAGGGAGTGAGGACGAGAAAAAGAAAATTATGGAGAACAAAAAATTATTGAAAGGAAGAATGGAAAGAATTGAAGAGGATTTGACTTGGAGGGAAAGGAAAAGGAGATGGCAGATAGAGCAGAGGGCATGGGTTGAGAGGAAAAAGGGATGCATGGTATGGATAAGGAGAGACAGATTATGGATAAATGGGGAGGAATGGTTTTGGGACGAGGAATTAGAAGAAATAAGGGAAAAGGGAAAAAGAGCTGAGAAAGGTAGAAAAAAGGAAGATACAAAAGAGGTTAGAGATCAAACAGAGGGGTTTCCAAAAAGCAGGGCGGAAGAAAAGTGAGAAGGATAGGTGAGGGAAGGGAAGAGAAAAACGTGAAAATAGCTTTCTGGAATGTTTCAGGCTTGAAGAACAAGAATGAAGGTTTTTTGCGGGAGTTAGAAAAGTGGGATGTGATTATGATGAGTGAAACCTGGGTCGATGAGAAGGATTGGAAGGGGATGAAAAGGAGGTTACCTAAAGGTTATGTGTGGACAATGCAAGAAGCAAGAAAGGAACACGTTAAAGGTAGAGGGATGGGCGGCATGGTCTCAGGGGTGAGAAAAGAATTGTTCATAAAAGGGAGAATAGAGGAGGACAGGGAGGAAAAGGATGGTACAATGGTAAGAAGGATAATAATTGGAAAAGTCAAAATAGCGGTGGTTTGTGTATATAGAAGAAGAGGGGAAGAGGAAGGTTGGAGAGTAATAAGGAGATGGATGGAGGAAAAGAAGGAAGAGTTGGTTTTGATAGGAGGTGACTTGAATGCCTGGACTGGCGAGCAAGGGGGAGGGACTTGGGATGAAGAAAAGGAAACCTACATAAGGAGCTCCAAACATAGAGAGATAGACCGGGAGGGGAGGAGGTTACTAGACGTAATAGGAGAAACAGGATGGTTTATTTGTAATGGCAACATGAAAGGAGATGAAAAAGGAGAGATCACATTTATAGGTAAGGGAGAAACAGTAATAGACTACATCCTGGCGGAAGAAAGAATGAGGAATATGATAGGCAGTATGAATGCGGGGAATGAGATAGGGTCTGAGCACTTCCCAGTAATAGCTACACTGAAAGGTGGCGTCCATAAGCGCGGCAGAGGGAGAAAGGAAAGAGGGGGAGAAAGGAACACGAAAATGGGAGTCTGGGGGGTAGATAAATTAAAAGAGTTTAAACAAAAAATGGAAAAGCAGAATGTTAGGTATGAAAAGGAGGAGGGAGTAGACTCGTTAATTGAAAGGTTGAAAGGGTCGATTGAGAAGGTAAGGGATGAGGTAGGTACAAAAGAAGGAAGAGAAGAGGGAAAGAGAGGCTGGTGGGACGAGGAATGGAGGGAGAGTAAAGAGAGAATGAAAGAGTGTGTAAGAAAATGGAGGAAAGGAAATATAGAGAAGGCGGAGTACAACAGGAGAAAAAGAGAACATGAAAGGATGCTGGAAAGGAAAAAGCAAAAGGGAAAGGAGAAATACAAGGAAGAAGTAGAAAAAGCGATCAAAGAAGGTAGGGTCTGGGATGTGATAAATACGGAAAGAGGAGGAAGGAAGGGCGTGAATGAAGAAATAGAAATGGGCGAGTGGACGGATTATTATAAGGGTCTGTTAGGGGGAGAACAAAATAGGATGAAAGGGGAAAATAGAAGGATAGTCCAGGGAGAAATGGAGGAAGGGAACGAAATAACAAGAGAAGAAGTGGATCAGGCGATAGATAGACTGAAAAGAAACAAGGCTACAGGAGAGGATGGTATGGAGAACGAAGCAATAAAGTATGGAGGAGAAGGGATTAGAGAAGGGATGTGGAAGATCTGCAACAAGATCTGGAAAGGAGAAGGGTGGCCGGAGGAGTGGATGACAGGGCTGGTGGTACCGCTTGTCAAGAAAGGGGAGGGTAAGAAGGTAGAAGAGTACAGAGGGATCACTCTCATGCCAGTGGGTTATAAAATATACGCAGAAATTCTAAGAAAAAGGTTAGAGAATCAGATAGAAGAGAAACAAAGTATTCCACACAATCAGACGGGATTTAGAAAAGGGATGGGGACAATAGATAACATTTACGTACTCAACTACTTGGTTAACAGAAACTTAGGGAGAAAAAGAGGGAAATTAGTCGCCTTGTTCGTAGATTTTAAAGCAGCTTTTGACTCAGTGAATAGAAAAGTGCTATGGCAGGCAATGAAAGAGAGGGGAATAGAAGAAGGGTTGGTGGAGAGGATAAAGGAAATTTTTACTGAAACCAGGATTAGGGTGAAGATAGGGGGGAAAAAGGGGGAGGTTTTCTGGACAGGAAGAGGTCTAAGGCAAGGGTGCCCGTTGAGTCCGCTACTATTTAATATGCTGCTGGCAGATTTAGAGGAGAAGCTAAAGGAGAAAGGGAAAGGGGGGACGATTTTGGGTAATAGCAAACTATATTCTCTAGCATACGCGGACGACGTAGTTCTATTAGCAGATGATGAGATGGGGATGAACCTAATGATAAGAATTTTCGAAGAGTATGTGGGAACAAAAGAACTGACGGTGAACGTAGGGAAGACCAAGGTGATGTGCTTCAGAAATAGAAAGTCGAAAATAGGTTACGTTTGGAAGATGAACGGACAAACAGTGGAAAGTGTGGAGGAGTTCTATTACTTAGGTTTTTGGTTTGAGGCAGGAGGGGGAAATGAGGTACAGGTGAGGAAAAGAATCGAATGTGCGAGTAAAGTAATGGGCCAAGTATGGGGTACAGGAAAGAGAAGGTTCAATGACGATTGGAGAATGAGGGTTAGGATGTTTGATGCGCTGGTTTGGGCGGTGTTGTGTTATGGAGTGGAGGTCTGGGGATGGAAGGAATATAGGAAAGTGGAAAGCATGCGTGAGAAATTTCTGAGATGGGTAATGGGGGTTAGTGGGAGTTGCCCAGGATACATGTTAAGGGAAGGAATAGGAAGGGAAAAAATGGTAACTAGACAAATTAAGAGAGCCTGGAAGTTTTAAGAGAAGCTGAAAAGGGGAGAAGGGAGCAGAATAGCACAAGTGTGCTTGGACGAAGTTCGGAATAAGGAGACGAGAGGCAATTTGGGAAATTCGAAATGGGAGGAAGAAAGGAAAAAAATGAGGAGGGCTTGTGATATACAAGAAGGGGTACTGGAGTGGGAGGATATAGAGTTAGAGCTATTAGTAAAACAAGGAGAAGAGAGATGGATAAAGATTATGGATTCGAAGTACAATAGATGGTATATGATGGTCAAAGGGTTAGCGGAACCAGAATATTTGCAAAAAATAAAAGAGGAAGACAAATGGAATAGAGTGGTACGGTTTAGAATGGGAGAAGGAGTGAGATCCTGTAGATATTGGATGGATGAAGAGGACAATCTGTGCAGAGTATGTGGATACGAAATGGAGTCATGGGCACATGTGTTAGAGAGGTGTACAGGAGAGGAAGATGGACAGTTGAGTGTGGATGAGTGTGTAAGATGGATTTTGGATGGTAATGGACAGGGAGTGACGTGGATGTAAAAAACTGGAAGAAGTGAGAGAAAGCAAGGGAGCAGGGCAGAGCCAAACGGGTGATCCTGTCTAAAGGAAAGTAACTAGCAAACATTTTAAATTTTTAAATTCGTAAAAATGTATTTGATGGTAAGAGAAAACGGAAGCCCTGGAAGATCGCTCATTTGTAGAAGTTTAAGAACCAATAGTTATAATATTATTGTTATTTAAGTAAGGCGAAACATTAGAATATAAGTAGCGGTTAAGTTAGGTTAAGGAGGAAATGTAAATATATGTACAGCGAGCGGAAGCCCTCAAACCCGAAAAAGGGAGAGATTAAATATACATACATACATACATACATGTGAGGCCGCTTATAGCACTCGAAAATTCAAACAATTTATCCTTACGACTTTTTTTGATAGAAAGAAAATTGCACGAGTTACAGCATTTTCAAAATCCCCCCAAAAAACAAAAAGTAAAATTTTCGGCCAAACAACGCACGATACGAAAAAAAGTCAAGATAGGAAAAGTGTTTCTTTTCGCACGTCCTACAAGATTATTCTGACGACTTTTCCAATTTTCTTGAAAAAAATCGAAAATCCAAATTTTGATCGCACAAAAAATAATGAATTATTACATTCTCATCATAATGAGAAAGTATTGGTTTTATGTGAAAAATGACTTTCGCGGATTCCATCAAATGTAGAAGTTTTGAGGCCCCCTGAGTCAGAAAAAATAGTTTTTACGTCGGTGTC
>CAKNYM010006919.1:0-33770 GCA_932195095.1 Andricus curvator | reverse complement strand
GATCTCGACACGATCACGAGAACGTATCGTATCGAACGGCACCACTAGTGATAAGCGCCTGTATGCAAAAATTAAATTACAAAAGAATGTCGTTAAAAATTATTTTTTATCGAGCCTCTATTGAAAATTCGAGCTTCGGTACCTGTAGAGCGGGTTGAAACACGGTGTTTGCATCCCTAGGATTGAAACATTTTGTTTCAGCTTCCTCGGGCAGCAAACTTAACACTCGCCGCAATCGCTGTATTTCATTGTATTTTTAGATTGATCTGAAATTCCCCTGATATTAATTTGAATAACACGTTCGTTCTGCAACACTGCTTCGATCCAGGTTGTTGAGCAATCTCTCTAGCGATCACCCCAAGTGAAGAGCCTCACAAAGTCATCATGTAAAGCTCCCCACTCGGGGCCATTGGCATCCCAGATCTTTTGTTTCACGCGTCATTCACTCCACTGACACTCTTCTTCATGCATTTCTCATAAACTATTTTTCGCCACATTTTCTTGTCTTGGAACACCTATCTCGCTTCCTTCACGACCATGCATTTTCGCACGCAAGCTCTTGTGTTTCTATGGCTTCCTATGTTTCTTCGAATTAGGGTCTCATTCACACATTCTTTCCGCGGTCTGCCTCTGGGCACACTGCCATTTACATTACCTTGATACACTTGTTACGTTAGTCGTTCATCTTTCATTCTTTCAACATGCCCGAACCCTCTTAACGAATTTCTTTCACATATGTCAACTAGTGTTTCCTGTACACCATATTCTTCTAGGATTATCTCATTAGTCACTTTCTTTATCAGCATTTTACCGCACATCATGCACAGGAATTTCAGGTTAATCGCGTTAATTTTACTCTTATCCTTTTCTTGGTAGGTCCAGGTCTCGCTACCGTACAGCACAGTCTGTATCTCTCCACCTATCTTTCCGTCATTTGTGAATAGGCTACCAAGTTATACGTACTTATCAACTTATTATATTCTCTCATCGCTCAGGACAATGTTGCATATTGTTTTCTCACCCTTTTCTTCAACACCATATTTTCTGTTTTATTTACGTTAATTTTGAGGCCCATGTTCTTCATGCCATTCTTAGACACTTGTCCATGAATATAATAAATAGCCATGCGGTTTCCCGCTTACCCTTATGTTTTCTTATTAAACAGAAAATTGCAGCTAGCTTCACCAAAATTGGGTGACCGACTCTGTTGTTTTAAAGCTAGACTACTTCAATGAAATTTATTAAAATAAACTTTGACTCTTAGCTTGGCAGTGTGTCTCTTTTTACGTCATACCTTTGAATTATAAATTTTTTGTTTAGTTTCACGTCATTTGACTTAAATTCACATGAACTTAATATAATATAATTCCATTAACATTGCTCACAATTTAGTTTGGATGTAGGTAAATTTACTTGGGTCAATTTGAAATATGCGTACTAGAATTTAATTTAATTTTACAAGCATTTTTCATTTATTTTATTTTTGAACTTGAATTGTGCTGGATTGACTTAAATTGGCTTGTACTTCACGCACGAATTCACAGTTCACAAAAACTCGCGTTTCAACTGCAGTGATATATTAATTTTCCCAAAATTTAGTAAACTGCATTAAGAACAAGTTAATTCTACTCAAATTTTAGTACACTTGAAGAGAATTTACTTGAGTTTTCTTGAATTTAGTGGAATTGACGTCAATATCCTTTAATTTATTCAAATTCAGTTGAATTGACTTTAAATAATTTAAATTTCGTTTATTTAAATCACAGAAAAAATAGAATGAAATCTTTACAGCGATTTCAGAGTAATCTCCACCTGCAACAAAAATTAACTTCACGTGTTAAGATTTACCCACCACATGGAAAATGACTACCATGCCAACTATATTAAATCTTTTTTTGTTTCAATGCGAAAAAATTCAACTTTATCTACTTGAAAATTACCCGCAACAAAAATTCACTTCTGTTTTTTCTGTGATTGGTTTATTTCAGGTTAATTTACCTATTTATTATCATACCTTTATTTTAAAGATCTCTAATTATATGTAATTTTCATAAAAATAATGATATTTGCATAAAAGCCGAGGATTTGAGAAACAGCAGACAAAACCTCTCATTTCAGGAAATTACGTTAAGAAAGAAAATTGAGCGACAGATGCTCGTTGCTCGGTACATCTCATTATAGTATGCAGTAGAAAGACATATTCCATATAAAATCTCGGAGGCTTGTCCGCCCTTTCTTTAGTTTATTCTGAGGTAGAGGGAATTCGAGGCCTTGGAAATCGTCCTACTTAGTACCGAAACGCGGAAGCTGTGAAGAAGAGGATATTATATACGATTATACGCACCACAGTTAGGCGGGGGTTGCATTCGCATCAAGAGAAAGAGAGAAAGAGGAAAAGGACTAAAAAAAGAAAAAAAGAAGGGCAGCTTGCCGATATGCGGACCTAACGGGATACTCGTTACCGCCCCGGCAATCTCTCAGGTTAGGGGTCGAAAAAACGAAGGTAAAAAATGCTAGGAAAGAGATTCGTGAGGGTACCCTTAACCCTTCCGCATACCAGCATCGTATGCAGGTTATTTAGATTTTTGTAAAATTTTTTTTTTTTGGATTATACTGGTCCTGAATATATTTCGCGTCCTTCATTATCTATATATGTAGATTAACGGTTACACAAATGTGAAGAAAAACTATCTTTAGATGTCCGATAATAAAAATAAATATTCTTATTGTATGATTAGCGTTTTAAAGAAGTGCTTAGTAGATAACTTTTTTGTATCTATTCTTTCATTAATCTTTTCTTGCATTCTTTCATTATCGTATCTTCGTTCCGTCTTCGAATGTTGGATTCCCAGACCTTCCCTAAAGAATTGTTCCTTAAACCAAGGATAATAAATCAATAAAGCATCCCGTCTGTTTTTTCCGCATTTCCAATTTATTCGTATATGTTCACTTTTTTCTTCCTTCTTTTCTTCTTTCCTCCTTTCCTTCTTCAACCTTCTATCATCCAAGATTTAACCACTGAAGGCGCAGCTCTTGCACCAGGTGTCTGAAAATTTGCCGGCTGTTTCCTTCTCAAACATTTCCTGCCCCCAGAGTCCGAGAACCAAAAAACAGGAAAGATAGCGCCGCAGTTAGTCTCTCAGCTCTGTAGATTAATAAACAAAAACAAAATATATATACAATATACTAGGGCCCTTGGGCCCCCGCGTGCCAACCCCTAACCCCATTTTATTTTTCATGTTTCTAACAATTAACATTTTATTCGTCTTTAGCCAATATAATTGAAAACATTTTATTTTATTTTAAAGGCTGCGCGGGCCTAGGCCCTATTAGGATTTTTTTTATTAAGGTATATTTATTAGTTATATAAAGGTATAGTATTTAATACATTTGAGATACCTCACTATAATTGTTTAGAATATTAGATTGGATTCGAATAAAATACAATAAATGAATTAAGACACCCTCAGAGAGGGTCTCGAGTGTTAAAACAGTGGTGGCGAGATCTTTTAAAAAAAATTTAATATCTGCGATCCCTAGTTTTAGGCTTATTAATTGCATGTTTATATTATTTCACATATTATTTATAATACTTATAATATATAATATCATTTATAATATTTATGATACCTCTTAACAGTTTTTCCACTTCATCGTCATACCTTTTTCTCGTTGATTAATTTGGTTGATTTCATATATCCAAGAAAAATAATTTTATTTCAAGATTCTCTTCCGGAAATGTGGGAAAGGAGAGATATGGACAACTGGTGTGCTATAATATTATATAATGCCAAGGCAAATTGGTTATGGGGTGGAAAAAATTGGCATAAGATTGCAACAAAGTTTTTTGTTGAAGTGGAATAGTGTTGAAGCAAATTGACATACGCTCAATTCTGAAAAAAGCGAAAAAAAATAATGTCTGGTGCTGAAAAGTTGCTGTGTTTTATTACAAATAACAGTCTCTGATGACTTTCTAAAATAAAAAATAGTTTTACGGTGTTGCGATGAGATCAAAAATGTTGTAATTTGAAAATTTAAACAATTTTCTCTATGGGTCCAAAAATTATGATAATTTTTTTATGTCCTGTTTTTGATATCAAATGCTGATCAAAAATTAAAATTATGAAAATATAACTTTTGTTTAAGTTAGCTTGTTTTGTAAATGAAGTAATCGTGACCTTAGACCCAATAATCGTGATGTCAATTTTCTTACTTTTTATTTAATTTGAATGAATGTAAATTCTATTTGCTACTATAAAATGCCAAAAATAAATGAGTTTTATCATTAAATGTTACTTTAAACATATTTTTAAACAATATATGTATTGAAATTAAAACCAAGTTTCACGATTATTGGGAGCTTCACGATTACTGGGACATTTGCCTGATTATGTATGATATGATTTTAGTTTGCACTGAAGAAGCATTCTATAATTTCCTGAAACTTCAGAAAAACTCCTTCTTAGAATTTACAGCTGTCAAAAAAAGCATAAAATACTAAAATCACTTCAAGGAAAGTAAAGGTTGCCTCTCCAATGCAAACTAAAGACATGTCACACATACTACTAACATTTTCTTCTAATTTAATAAAGTAATGAAACCTAAAAAATGTAACTTTTTGCTCATTTAAAAAATTTTTCATCAGCATTAAATACGAAAAATTGTACATGAAAAAAATTACCATAAGTTTCGTACCAACAGGGAATTTTTTTTTATTCCTAATATTCAACATTTTTTACTTTAGCATGTCACCGTGGGACTATTTTTTATTCCAAAAAGTGATAAGAGACTTTCATTTATAATAAAACGTAGCACAATTCTCTAGACAATTCTCTAGAATTTAACGGATCTCAGTCTAATAAATTAAAATTTTATTTTAAAAATTTAAAGTTTTGCTGAATATCAATCCAAATTTTTCTTTGAAGTATTTACACAATGACTAAAATTTTTTTGCCGAACCTATGGAATGGTAAAATACATAACGGTCGTAAATAGTTTATTGCAGTTTTGAATAATTAATAAAATATTAAGTTGAGTATTTTGAGAAAGCGATAAAAAAGGGCAAATTGTTTTACTTTACCCCGTCGCCCTTCATCGTGGTTCAAATCAAATAAATATTTATTATTTGTAATAGTTTTTAATTCCTAATATAAATATTTTATTCAATTCAAGTTTGTTTTTAAGGTGCACCACAAGGATGCAGTACACTCTTTAATTTTAAAGGTTTACTCTAATGCGGCAATATGGAGCATGGAGAAATATGGCACATGGGGTAATATGGCAAATGGAGTAATATGGCATATGGAATAATATGGCATATAGAGTAATATGGCAGATGGGATGATGTGGCACATAGGGTAATATTGAACAATTGTACAATCTTTTCGCAAAACATAGTATACAGAATGTGGGTTTATATTTTTTGACTAGGGCAGCGTATTTAGTACAGTATTGCACTACCTTTTCCACAAATATAATTTGAAAAATTTCGGTCTATGTTTATGGCTAGGGCAGTATATTGAGTACAATATTGTACTATCTTTTTCAAAAACATAGACTTAAAATGTTGGATTCATGCCTTTGGTTAGTCTAGTAGGGTCTCGATTCAAATAAATAATCACAGAATGAAAATTTTGAAAATACTAAAAGGAAAAGACTTCTAAAAATTTCTGCAAAAGACTTGAAAAAAGAAGGGGGTCAAAAGTACATATCAATGAGAAGAAAAATTGCTTCTGAAAATTCATATGAAATATTGATTAAAAAATATAAATTTCCACTAAAAACATTGATTTATTTTTGTTTTTTGAATACAAATTCTCAATTATTTATTTTAGACCTTTGAGGGCCTACATGCTTTGGTGGAACGCCCTGGGAGGTGGCACGGGAGGACTGAGGGCTTGGGTGGTAGAGCGAGAGTATGAAACAATTTCTGTCACAGCGGCAGTACAGAAAAGGTGGTATCTTAATTCCTGACACCGGGAAAGGTTATGTCTGAGGGTGGGTGGAGGAAAAAAGGTGTTATCTGGAGATACCGCTCTAAAATGTAATATCTGGGGATTCTACTTTAAAAGGTAGTATCTGGGCATTCCACTCTTAAGAGGTGGTACTTCAATTTCAGAGACGACGGCGGCGCCGAGATCTTTTCATAATATAGAGAGATATATGAAAAAAAAGGAAAGAAAGAACTGCACGAAACGAATGAAATAAGATTGTCGAATAGTGGAATTGCATTGACTCAGTGCTGGCGTTGCTAGATGTACTGAGCATGTGAAAAAAGCAGACCTTGTGCCAAGGAAGTGACAATAATTTGTCAGCGAGTCTAGCCTTCCGTGACATTGAATTATTGTCAATGGAGGTCTCACTTCCGTGGAGTGTGGACTTTCCTGCCGACCAGAGCAGAGATTGAACAATGAACTTGAACAATGATCTTCGACTTACACAATTGGATGCTTTTTTAAGGCGATTTATTCTTGGACTCGCGACCTTATCTTGAAGTATACATACTAGTAAAAAAATGGCAGAAAGAGAAAAACGTAAACAACCGTTTCTGCATCGTTTACCAGTCCTGTTGAAGTGCAACAATACACTAATATAATTTCAAATTGATTGCTTTGATTTTTTCCAGAAAACAATTATATTATTTTTGTTATTAATTTATTGTAGCGTAGAATGTATCATTTGGTATAGTACGCAGTGTATTTATGCTCGAACATATTGTTGGTGTTTTGGCAATAAAGGCGTGAATAACGTAATAAATATAGCCGGTTAGAATAGCAGCATTAACACCTTTTTTTATTTCTAGAATGTCCTCTGAAATAATATCACTTTCAATTTTTAAGGAAACCTTCCGCAGCTGGAAAGAATATATAAAATTCGTGACAACACTGCGAAGGAATTTCCTTTCGAATCCTTAATATAAGAATCAAGATGCGAGGACATTCTAGGCTCAAAGGTTAATTCCTCCTGGCCCGCTTCATTTGTCTTGATAAGATGCTACATCCCAAACCAAAATTTGGCTTTACGATGTGTTCAGGGTGAGTAAGGCCCCCTTGCCATTCATCTACCTCGACTAATGATATTCGGGACTCACTGAAACATTTTGTATTACGCCAAAAAGTAGATTCCTACCAAAGGATCTCCCAAGTTGAGATGTACTCGGAAAAATCAGGATGTTTGTTCAAACAAATATAGAATCTTTAACTCAAAATGCTAATGGATTTTTTCCGATACTAAGTTCTTTGGATGTCACAATTTCTATTCGTAGATCGACTGTTTAATTGCATTTAATTATTCTAGACTCCACTAAGTGAAGAAAAGTATTATTGTTTGTCTTCACCAACTCTACTTTTAAGAACTGACCAGGAAAAGATATAAGTAGATTTATCTCTGGGTTTTCCAGTTTTCCTTTGTTCTAATAGCAAGATTATGATGCAAACGTAAATTCTGTTGGCAGACAGACCTCATTACTTATGGTGTCTGGAGGTTTTTATGTCTACCTGAATTGGAATTCAAATAGGTATCTCAGTAGGCCATAATACAGGAAAACTTGACGTCTCATCCGGTACCATTAGCTAAACCCTTCAATAGATCCTGGGCTAATCTTGAATGTCTAGACGTTGGGATATGGGCGATTAACGATAGCACGGATTACTACCCTTTGCTGATCAATGGAAAGTGTGTTCGCGAAACTGAATTCTACCATTTCTGACCACAAATGACGTGCGTTGTTGGATTATCGAAATGCTCGATCAGCAACGTTCCCCTGCACATTCTTGATTGAGAGGTTTCAAAGATGCTCTTGAAAATCTGAATATAATAATAGAACTTCATCAGTATTTAAAAACTATTTCGTACATTACTGGCGGAAATTATCTACACGCCTGTTTTTTGAGCTGTCGCTAAAGTGCTTTAATTTTTATAATATTAACATGAATTTTTTTCTCATAATACCACGAGAGGTAATAAAATTCTATGCTTAATAAGCCCAAGTTTAAATCAAAATGACAATTTTTGTAAAAGGTATTGCAAATAAATGTCAATTTTTCTAAAAAATCAGAATAATCAGATTCTGTCAGCCTTACAAAATTTTCAGATTTTTCTCTATATTAGTAAATCTACTTTAAGCTTTGGCTAAAGCATAAACTAATGTCCAAAAATTATTCTCAAATATTACATTTGAGAGTAATAATTTAATATTGGAATGAGAGAGAATGTAATACATTTTTTCTCATTCATGAAGAAATTGAAGTAACTTAATGATTTTATTTCCCAAGAAGAAGGCAAGAATGTTAGTATCTTTATCCTGTATTTTTTGGAGGAACGAAAAGTCGGTTCCTTTCTTCTTCTCTGAAGTATCTGTATCTATAGTAACCGATTTGTATTCAGAGGAGGTCGTTACTTATATCGCGAGTCAAATAAATTTATGTCCTTCCGTTCGACAATCCTCGATGCCAATCGCTGACACGCAGGACCTCTTCCCAGGGGCGTTTCGAACAATGAGCCACTCATTTTAAAATCCTGCACCAAAAAAAGGTGCTCTTGAAAGATTTTCTAGTAGATACGATCAGGTGACAGATTGACTTTCGAAGAAATGGCATCAACTTTTCTCCTGCAGCAAAAAAAATAGGAATCGCAGAAACTAAAAAGAGAAATGGGAAGGAATCAACGTCGGTGAAACAAAGAAATCGTACTTTATGACCAATACATCTATGAAATAGTCTACTCCAGTGAGGAAATCTCAATAAATGGAAAGAATAGAATCGTTAGCGCCTGTCAATTTAGAGAACTTATATCTGTTTTTTAGTTTTGCCTGGAGCGGCCAAAAATTGATTTCATTTTCTTTTCGGCATTTGCCTTTTAACTTCCTTTACCACAGTAGTAAATCATTTGAATTTGCTTCAAGAAAATAACGGTTTGATTTCTAATTACTGTCTTATTGATACTTTTTAATAATGAGCTTGTAGATGAATAATTTAATCAATGCATAGTTGAGAATATTTATATTTCTCTAAACGTATCAGAAATACTATTCAGCCGTAATTTATCTGGGAAGTAGTATAGGAGTCGTCTCACAGATACTATAGTAAAAGTATTGAAAATTAGAGTCTAGACGATCTCATACTTCATGCATATTTGAAAAAAATATACTGAATGTATAGCACAAACATAGCTAAAGTATAACAACGTATGGTTGTAGTATATACACGGTACACTTCGGCCATAGATAAGTATGATGAAAATATCCACAAAAGCATCTGGCTGCGGTACTTTATTTGTATACCATTCATTTTTATGACATACATATATATGTATCTCAAAGTCAATAATAGCTATCCACTCCTCCGATAACTGACAAATATTAAATATATATCATAGTAAAAACTTAAAATTAGTTTAAGAACTACCTTCTTTACGTTTTGAATAAGCAGCATTCGTTGTCAAGTAGACCATCGTCAGTTTGTGAAAAATCTCTCTTAGATACTTGTAAAAAAAGTTGATTTATTTATAGAAATTTAGGATTATACAAAAAAAAAAAAGATTCCAGCACGACTTCCATGAGAATTTCAACATTCTTAAGTTTAAAATCAATATATATGTAGGTGTCATTTTGAGTCGATTAATGATCATGTTACATGAATGGTCACCATTTTAAATATAATGAACAAACTGAAAATTTAATTGAAAGATACTTCGGAAACAGGATCAACTGTGATGATCGTGCTTTCATTTTTTCAAGCCTAAACTGCATACAAATGAAGTACCATAGCCATAGTTACAGATAGAAAAATATTTGATCTCACCCATACATATGAAATAGTAAGAATAGGAGAATCTAAGCTTCTTTTACACATCCTTTTGTTTCATCTTTTTAAACTCCTTTAGCTATACTATTTCAATATAGGGAATACCACCGTACAGTAAATAATGAACTTATAGTAGATAATAATTAATTAAAAATCCTGATATATGTAAAATAATCCATTCAATTCAATAAATTGTTAATACAATGTACGTGCTAGTAAACTAAAATTATAATCAATTATTTTACGCATATATGTGCTTTTAGTTAATGATTATCTACTGTAGGTTCACTATCTACTGTAGGATAGCCTTCCCTGCTTGAAGTATGGGATTGTCTCATTTTGCATACATGTTTTATACTTCTTAACGTCAATGATTGACCAATCCCGTACTTAGTAAGTAACCATTACCTAAAAAATATACGTTATTGATACCCGAAAAATATGCAAACTGTATTATTTACATTGTTATGGAAATTATAAAATCCAAGTTTTCTACAAAAATAATAATCAGATTAAAAAGGAACGATCCCCCGCATTTCCTTTTTACACCTTGTGCTGTTACTTCCGGTTATATAATGCAGGCACGTGCCGAACGCACCCCCTCTAGTCTTTCCTTTCTTCCGCAGTCGCCCTCTCATTTTTTTTCTATCGAAGGTCCAATGTTGTGTACTTACTCGAATGCCTCTACAAAGGTTTCCAGATTTCGGGAAGCTTTTTTTTAATCGAAACACATGTAAAAAACTTACAGCTTGTGGAAAAATCTACAAACAAAGTGTTTTTCATAAGAACGTACGCCTGGCACGTGACGAAAAATGCAGGAAATGAAGCATCTTGCACTATGCATCCTGGGCGGTTATAGATATCAGTGGATCTACCCCTGAAACTATTAGCTAAATTTTTTAGGATGATATCTGATAGATCAAACGTTGACCAGCTGAGTGAATCCCTTTTTTTTAGATTGGAGGCTGCACTGTAGAAATATGCATGGAAAATCCGTTACACAATATTGTAGGATAACTTAGATGGATTTTTTCTAAAAGCTGAGTGTAGTCTGGGAATGTTAAATTCAACTCCCTCACCTTTTACTGTAATTTTAGAATTTCGTATTTTTTCTAATGAAAATAAAAATTGTATACCATTGTATATATCAACATTTTTTTTATTGTTGATAATTTAAAAATCACTCTTAATTATAATAATTAAATAATTTGAATAAAAATTGTAATGATAATTTCATAATTTTAGAAGTAAGGTGATTCAAGCCTCACTGAAATTCAATAGGATGAAAAAAAAGTTTTTGTGCAATAAGTTTTGAAATATAAAATTTTGATAAAATTGCAGATCCAAGTGTTCCCCAATATTGTGGTAGATATTTATTGAAGATATGAAAAATGTAGGAAAAAATAATTTCTGCATGGTAGGGGGAAAAAGAAAATGGCCCTTATCCAGCCTTCCATCTCATAAATTTAAAAACTGCCTACTTTTTTACAAAATTACCAAAATATATTCGGAAATTTTTTGGGCCTTTTGAATATGTGCAACATAAAATTATTTCTATGCTACAGAATATAATATTTAGTCAAAATTATAGAAGTATGCAACCATTATTTACAATGTTTTAAGGAAGTGCAAATTTTTTCAAACAAAAATTTCTGTGTTTCAAGCCGAAAAAACCAGATGGATCTAATCCAGTAGTCATTCTCATAATTTTAAAATTCTTTTGTTTCCAATGAAAGGATGAATGATTTTTAAATACTTTTAATAATTATCGATAACTAGTGTGCTAAATGAATAGAAATTGTTGAGACCAGAATTTTGAAAAATTTTTTCGTATCCAGTTGTCATTTTCATTTCTTCATTTTGTTTTCACTCACCGAATTTCGCTCAACCTACTAGCCCTTACCAGTTTCCCGGGTCTCAGCGAAAATATTTGTTCTACCGCTTACCGAATTTTAGTGAACCTATAGAGTATAGACACAGCCTTTCTTCAAACAAGAATAGTTGCAAATTCAAAATAAAATGCGCAACCACCTTGAAGCAACTTAAATCTCGTTTACTCAAAACTCCTTGTATGAAAATAAATAATTTATTAATAATTGAAGTACAGCGCTTCAAAAGGGCATAAACGTCACTTTGAAAATGTTATCAAGAAAGACAAGAAAAGTTCCCAAAGATTGAATTTTAAATTCAGAAAAAAAACTACTCCCGTAAAAAGTTGGATTGAAGAATACTTTTAGGTTCCAAGAAAATGGAGGGAAAAAGAGAGTTTTTTTTATTGAAGCGTAAGTTTTCTCAACATTGGATGGCGATTAAAAATCCAAATGTCAATTTTATAAAAAAAAAATCCTCTTCGAAGAAAATGAAGGGAAATTTTTTGTTTCGTTTCAGATACGCATGTTTTCTCAACTTCAGACGAATTCTCATTTTTGTTTAAAAGAAGCAAAAGCAAAATAGATTTATGACTATTAGGTTGCAAAAAATTGTAAAAAGCTCTCAGAAAGTTGAAAAATATATGTGGACTTTTGAAACGACATCCTTCCAATTATACATAAAAATCCATGTATAAAGATTTTCATCAATGTAAATCAAAATTTAATTAAGGAACTTGGAAATCAGTTCATTCAGATCAAGGAAAGTAGGTATCAAGAAAAAAGGTAACAAATGAAGTGCTTAATCATATCTGACTCAAAAACTCGCTCCACCTGTTTGTAGTAGAAGAAGCCGTACCCTTGAATGAAATTTTTTCATATTCTACAAACTTCGAAAGTTTTTATTAACATTTAAAGGGTGGAAGGATTTTTTCGAAATATTATTTTTTATACAATAAAAAACATTTTATAATTAAAATTTTGGTTAAAATTTATGTCGTATTTTAACGTAGTTATAATAGTTTTAAACCTTCTAGTATTTATATTTCTTAAAATTATTATTATTTAATAAAAAAATGTTTTCATATTTTTTCGGGGTTTTAGCAAAAATATGTATGTTATAAGTGATACCGCAATTTTCAATTTTTATTTTCTCGGAACAGAATAATTTGTATGGATCAAACATTTTTTAATCTTATTCAGAATCCTTATATCTCAGAAGTAAGTTTTTGTTTTGAAAAAATCGAAAACTCGATTTTTAATCACTATCCAAAGCCGAATTTGAAAACCCATGAAATTTTAATCTCAAAATTCTCGCTCGATTTTCTCACAGTCAGCAAAGTCATTACATCAAACTTTCTTTACTCATATTAAAAAACTTAATATCTCAGAGGCATGTTTCTATTTTTATTTTGAGCTGAAAATTGAATTTATATATCAATCTGCAGTATTTACTATATAGTGCAAAGCTCAATAAACTCAAAAAATGTTGAATGATTTTGTGAGTAGTATAGTAATTTCCAAAATTTTGTAAAGACTTTATTTTTATGGATATAATTTTCAAATACGCTAAAATCGTTTACATTCTTTAAAATCTTTGGAAAAACTCTGAAATCTCGAAATCTTGAAATTCCATGAAGTTACATGAAATGTGATGATATTCCTTGAAATCTATAGAAAACTTTGTAATTTCTTGGAACTTCTTTGGCATCCTTTAAAATGCCCTAAAATCTTTACAATTCTTTGAAATTGCTTGAAGTCTATTAAAATTTCTTAAAATCTTTCAAAATCTCTTAAAAGCTTTCGAAATACTTTGAAATATTGAAAATCTCTTAAAATATTTTTAATGCTTTTAAAGTCCTGAAATCTTATAAACAAATTCTTTGAAATTTTTTATTGAAATATTATAAAATCTCGTGAAATCCCTAAAAGTAATATGAATTTTGATGATATTTCTTGAAATTTCTTTAAATCCCTTGAAATATATAAGGTCCTATGAAATCGTTTGAGAAAGAATTGAATACCATAGAGACTTCAAAGTCCTTTAAAATTACTGAAATGCTCGGAAATATTATAAAAACCATTAGAATGCCTTAAAAATCCCTTTAAATTTATTTAAATATGCTAAACCTTATAACTCCTATCCTATAAAATGCTTCTAAATGTTCAGAAATTCTAGGAAATTCTGTGAAAACACGTGAAAATATTTTAACATCCTCAAAATCTTTGAAATTCTTGGAAATTACTTAAAATTGTTTAAATACTTTAAAATCTCTTGATATCCCTTGTATTTTGTTAAAAGCTTTTGAAAATTCCATGAAATTTTTTTAAATACTCTAAAATCTTCAAATTTCTTTGAAATCTCTTGAAACATCTTTAAATTCTTGAAATCAATTGAAATTCCTTAGAATCTTTAAAAATAACCTAAAATCTTTAAAACGGTTTAAATTCTTTGGAAGTGCCTTGAAATAGTTAAAAATCTCGTGAAATCTTTAATATCCTTTGAAATCCCTCAATTCTTGAACCCTAAAAATCCTTTGAAATATTTGGAAATCTTTGAAATACCTTGGAATTTTGTCAAATGTCTTAGCTTAATCAAATAAACTTAAAAAATATTGAATGATTTTGCCGGTAGTAGTAATTTGAAAATTTGTAAAAAAAAATTTCCTTTTATGGATATTATTTTACAGAATGATGGAAAAAATCAAAATATTAATTTAATTATACCGAAATGAATTCTTTATAACATTATTATAATCTTTTATTGTAAAATTACTAAACATTAACGTTGCATACATGCATTCCCTATGAAGTTGATTTGTTAAAAATATTACGTAACAGTATCGATTTACATATCAGTAACAGATCGTAACATTTCCCTGAACCCCCTCCCGGCAAAAAAGCTCAGTGTTTGACACGTCACAAGTAAAAAGTAACTCGTTAACGTTGACGATACTTTTTTTTCCAAAAGTAAAGCGTTACCGTTACCGTTACTAGAAAAATATAACGTGTTACCTTGGCATTAATTTTTTTTAAACCTAAAAATGATATATTAATTGATACAATTTGAATAAGAAGTTTACATTATTAATCTGTGAACTGCTTTTATTTTAAACTATTAATTATTCTAAATAACAAAATTTACATAGAATTTCTTTCTCTTTCAATAAAAATAGTTTTTTAAAAAGTTCATCACTCAAACGAAATATTTTAACAAAAAGAATTGATCTGGCTATGACAGACAATAATTAATTAAAGCAGTGTGTGGAAATTAGACAATATATATTTTTCCGATTAAAAAAAAAGTTTATGAAGTGAAGACATTCGAATCTTTGTTTTGGATTTGAAAAAATTGAAAAGAAGAATTTCTGGAATACCCCACTTTTTGGGATCAACCCTTTTTTATGCCGGTACAATTTTATTTGTTTGAAAATATAATTTTTGGATTTTTCTCGTAAACGATGCAAGATATTAAAAAAGAGGAAGCGGTATTTTTTAGAACCTTTCTGGACGTGTAAACTTTTATATGAAATTTTTTTGGTATTTTTCGTTGTTTCTAAGAAAAATGCGGGAATTTATTTAATATTATACCATTAAACCATATCCGTTCCGGGGTGAGCGTGACTTACTCGATAAGCAAGGGAGTAATGTGGGGAAGGGGGCATAGATTTTTAGATTGATTTAGAATTCCCGTGTTATTTATTTAAACAACATGTTCGGTCCGCAACACTGCTCCGACCCAGGTTGCTGATCAATCTCTCTAGCGATCACCCCAAGTGAAGAGCCTCACGAACTCATCATATAAAGTTCTCCACTCGCACCCATTAGTATCCAAGGTGATTTTATAAATAAAAAATTCCACTAGTTACAAAGAAGGTTTAGCCCACATCAAAAAATAAAATATTGGTGGAATCAACTAATTGTTTCAAAATTTATTTATTTTGTTACCATAAATAAATTTACTAAAATATGATGTCTTTCCTATAAAGAAGGCCAAACATACAAAAATTGAAAAAAATATAAGTTTAGAATTAGGTCAAAAGCTATAGAATTTTAAAGAAAAAGTTTGTACTATGTTGAAAAATAGATGTCAAAATTAAAATATCAATAACTTAATGGACATTTTTTTCTCAAATCGGAAATATGGATGTCGCCTAATTTCCATTCATTTATAAATAAAAATAAAAATATCTTCGCTTATTTCTTCAGTCAGCATTGACTAAACGATCAAATATAGTTCTATGTTTAAAAAATGCTTTTTTAATAATTAATTTAATTATTTTCTTGATTTGGTAATTTTTATAGATTTGCAAGTACTGTCTAACGTTTTGTAAACATATTGTTTCAAATTTAATAAGGAAAGTAAAAAAATTGGATTGAGACATATGCAAATAATGAACATTTTTTACACAAATAATTTCGTTCAGTTTTTGAATGTAATATTCTACTTATTTCAAAAATCACAAATTGAAAATACCTTTCCTAATGGGACGCAGAAGATATTTTCGATTTTAAAAGATTTTAAGTTGTTTTCTTAATGTTTAAAAACCCGTTTCCACAGTATTATAATCTTTTGAGTAAAACATTTGTTTTCTTTCACTCCATGCCAATTTTCATGTGAACAACCAATTTTTCTTGTAATCCAATATACAGAGATATACTACAATAATGAAAATATGTCTTTTGATTGGTTATCATCACAAGTAATGTAGTACAAATACCATGAACAAATTTCGTAAAGTAACCTACAGTAACTTACGTTACTTTACATTACATTTAGTCGAAAATTGCAAAACGTGAATGTTGCCGTTACATTTAAAAATGAGTAACGCGTTACCGGTATCGTTACTAAAAAATTGTAACATTTCGGGTAACGCGATGCAAGAGCTGTTACGTAATTTATGGATTGGTCCTAATTCGAAAGGATGATTGTAAATTATCCTAAATCTCGGAAAGCTCACTGAAGGAGGAACAAGTTATACGTGAGAAGAATCACAACGTAAAGGAAGTATTCCTAAAGAAGAGGAAAGAGATTCGGAATAAACAAAGAATCGTGAGAACCACTTATTAGCCGAGAAAATGACTTGTGGTCTGGGACGGTTTTTCTGAGGGATGTGTCGAAAGCAGGAACTCTATGTTAGATCGGAATAGGAATTGTTCGTTCATGGATGGAAAGAGGTTGGTTGAATATGCTTTTCTGCTATATAGACTATAGTGGCAGGTCAAGAAGAATTTATCGCTAATTCGAGACGCACTAAATGCCGATTAGAGGAGCTTCAATCTTCCAGCTAGCTGCAATGTGGCTCGTTTACACAGCACTTGCGGAAGTCCGAGTTTCCCACCTCACAGCAAACACATAGCGTGGTCTACATTAGATGCTCATGCCTTGCCTTTCGTGGGACTTTCTTGCCAATTAACCACTTTTACAATCGTGCTCACACATTTTTATGTACATTTTTCCTCATAGCTTGCAGTGAAAATATAGAAATCTTGAATCAAGGCAAATTTCCTTGATTCAGAGAAGTGATTCTCCTGTTTAATACAAATCAAGTATTTTAATTAGTGTGCAGCCACATTTTTCTACAAAAAATATTCATAATTTTGTACATTTTTTTCGCACAGTAAATTCCAAGTATTACAATTACAAATACAAATGAAATACAATATCATAGGCACAGGGACTTGAACCCCCGCCAGTGAGTCTTACATAGTAAAGCAGTGCTTTAGTGATTAGTCAATGAGACCACCTGGTTGTCTAGATTTTTCTGATATGATGAACTCAAACCTAAATTAAAAAAAAAAAAAGAAAAAAAATCACGGCTAGCCTCGATTAGGCTTAACTTAAAAGTGCGTGTAATAATAATAATGTGAAGAACATTTTCCTCGATATTCTTAAGAATATTCAATAGTTATCTCAAGTTCAACAATAAGCATTGTTAAAAATGATTGATAAAATCGAGGAAAATATTCTAATTGGTAATTGTAAATAGTTTTGGAAGAAAACTGAAGGCATATTTCAAAAAAATTTCCGTTTTTAATTAATCCTAATGTTGTAGGGCTCACTTTATTCCTTGAAAGATTCTCTGTAAATACGTTTGCGTTTATTACAAAATTTGATTTCAGAAAAATATTGTTTATAAAATAACAATATTGTATAATTTCAAAATAAAATTTATAATAAAAAAACTTTAATAATTTTTGAAAATGCTTACTTTTGAGTTTCAGATAATTAGTGAACATTCTTAAGGTTCCTGAGATTCAAAGCGGAAAAATGGGGTTTTATCTCTAACATTAGAGAAGAATATTTTTTTGTTTTTCAATATCAGGTCTGAAAGGAGTTGTTAGTTGAACATTTCTTCTCGAATTTCTTCCTAAGAAGTCCTTTGGTTAATTTTTATAGATAAGTAATCATTTGTATGTTCTAGCTGTACTAAAATGATTTTTATTTTACAAATTAAAATAGGGGAGCATTCTAAAAACGAAAATTTTTCGTTTAATCCTTTAATAGAATAACTAAGTGTATTTTTTAAAACAATTATACATCAAACTGGAGAATGAAACCAATCTCATGTATCAAATATTTATTATTAACATGAATACTGTTTACTCTTTGCAATTACTGCATTAACATTATTCAATTAAGGAAGACACTTATTTTCCTGTTTATAATGCTTCCTAATTTTAATTACTTTCGAATTAAAAATAGGAATGCACGATAACAAAAATAATTTTATCACATCTAGAACATTTTTACCAGCTCCTTTTGGACATGATATAGTTCCAAAAAAATTATGTTTCCTCAATTTTAGAGATAAAACCCAATTTATCTCCGCTTTGAAGTCCAGAAACCATAAGAATTTTATTGGGCATGTCCTTCTCATTTACACTGAACTACCAGAACAAATATTTTCAACAATTAAATGTTGTACTTTCTTTAAAATAATTTCATTTTAGTAGATTTCTATCTATTCGTTTGGAAATTTTTCTAAAATACATAAGATAAAAATCCGGTAAAGAAATAATTCTATATATTTTACGAAGGAAAACAATTTTGAACTATAAATTACTAATCATATCTTGTGTCGTTTTCGACAAAAGTGAAATTTTTTATAATTCAAAACGAAAAATCCGTTTTTCTCAAAAAAGCGTAGCTCGATTTTTTTCTTCCTTGGCTCAAAATAACCGAGAAGCATTCCCGAAATATGTACAAAGGGGAAACTGCATGTACACGCACTTTTGGGTTGAACTTAATCGAGGCTAGCTGTGAAATTTTTCTTTCTAATATGAAGTGCAACGTAGATTTTGATAAATAAATATATTTATGGATATATCCATTTTAACTAAATAAATAACCATTTGTCCTGACAAAATATTTCCTTCGCTCTAAGAAATTAATTCTTTGAGCTAAAAATGTTTCTTTTATACGATAATAAGTTTCGAAGAAACGAGGTTCCAAAAAAATCTTGCTTAAATTTACAGAAATATTACCAAAAACATTATTTTATATCGAGTCTATTGCTTTTAAACAATATATAGTTTACTTGACTGAAAAAATTCCTTGAACCAAAAACAAATGAATATTTCTTAAAACCAACGATGTTTTTTGCATTTTTTTCTTTACATTTGCAGATTTTAAGAAATGTGGATTGCAAAAAAGATCGATGTAAATCAAAAGATTTCAATCTGAAAAGGTATGAGTTCAGTGCTCTGCCGATATCTCAAACATTTGCTCATCTGTCGCTGAACACTGCTTCCTTGCGTTTACAGTTTACATTTATCTTGATCAGCGAGACAAATGATGTATCACCTTCGTTGTAATGAGTATTAACTTGTTGCACAATACTATAAATTATAATATAATAAATTCACCATCCGTAAGATTCACATCTTATATTTATGTAATAAATGGAGATTTTTTATTGTTATTAATCCTGCCTGTACTTGGTAATTTGTAGGTTTCTATATGCATAAATGCTATCGTTGGTTAATTATATCTTGATGGCAGTAAGAATATTATGAACGGAATCCTTCGTACCAATTGTAAACAAATTCTAGAAAAATGTTGGTGAAATCTCTGACTTGTCCAAATGAAAAAAAAACTTGATTTACCTAGAGGTTCTAGCCGTTCTAGCGTATTCGCTGAAGAAGTATAAAATTGGCGAATAAAATGGCTAAAAAAGTGTGTTTTTCTTCTCGTAAACATAATTTAATTATAACTCAAAGAGTAGCTCTAAGCTACAAAGAATTTCTACTAATAAATTGTCGAAGACATTGACGCAGTGAAAATTAAATGAGCAATAAATCAGTGATATTGTTCGTTATTATTTATTGGCCAATAACAAGAAGTGTGAAAATTATTTTTAGATAGTTTTACAGTGAAATTAATATTTATAAATTTTCAAGAATAAATCTCACTTGTAAAATGCAATTAATAAATCTTGTATTGTAATCGTTTATTGTACATATAGAATTTTCAGACAATTTGAAAAATGAAAGATACAAGCTCCCTTTTTATTGAAAAGTGAAGTTTTGTTCTATATATTGACTTTAGTCGTTTGGAACTTTTCTTTTAATGGCACAATTAAGTGAGTCTGCAGAAACTCTAAGAAAAATCCTTGCGGTCAGGCGGTCAGGAGGCTCAAATTTTAAGCGGATTATTGTCCGGTCTGAGTCCATGAGTGGAGTCTTTGAAAAGTCCGTTTGAACTGTCCAGTTTAACAGTTCAAGAATAACTTCCTCCTCCAAGTCATAAAATTTTACAGCATCTTTCTCCCCAGTGTATTTTTTTTGCCTTTTTGGTGAAAGAAGAGATTTAAAAATATCCTTCTTTTCATCTTGGGAAAATTGTGTATTTGCTGACTATATTACTTTGAATATACAGTTTTAAAACTCAGGTTCTTATAAATCTTTCAGGAGTATAAAGTCGAAAAAAACATAAATTGTGTTACACATATAAACAGTGTTACATTACCAGATAATATATGTGTTTTAAGGATAGATTATTTTTGTCGCATATTTCGGAAGTATAGAAATAAATCAAATGGAAATTTTAATTTACGCATAATATATTTATTTTGCGAAGTTTTAATAATATTTTTTTTTTAGTTTCTTAACCTTCTTCGGATAATAAGAAGATAAAAAGGTGAAGGTTGTAGGTATTTTTATATGTTTAGAATAATATTATTTTATTTATATGATTTGGTCCTAAAAATGAAGAGAGACATCTAGAATTGGTAATGGTTTTAGAATCTGGAAGAGAAATAATTTGTCAACGTTTTATAAAAGCTTTCATTTGAGTTCTGCAGGTAAGCTTGCCAGGTAAGTATCTTCTAAGACTCTAGGTAAGTACATACCTCAACAGGTAAAACAGGTCTGTAGAATAGAGTAGTGGCTCCATCTCGCGGGGCAAAATGAAAAATGTTCGCCCAATAGTAGATGGTAAGTATTATCACTCAACGGCCTTTCAAACTTCCACTTTTTATCGACCGATGATATTGTTCACACTGTTAAAAATAATATTAAATTTAATATACCCATGTGTATTAAAATTAATATATCAATTCTATGAAATCGCTATTAAGAGCGTGAGATAATTCCATTTTACACAAATTCAAAATAAGTTCAACAGAAATTTTCGATTCTAAATAATAAAACATTATACCTCCTTCCAGTTAATCAAAAATATGACTGAATTTTAAGCCGAAAAGATCAATTACGCAAATAAATAACAAACCTAACCTACAATCAACTGTACTAACATTAAATTTAAAGTGACCATATTTGAAACGCTCAAATGCAGGACGCTGACAGGACTGTGGGGGGGGGGGGGGGGGTCATTTAAAAAGTTTTTAAAATAAGAAAGGTTTGAGTCAAGAAACACATTCATTGAAATATATGATATCATACGCAATGTAGAAATCTTAAATTTGATTGGTCGAGAACCTAGAGAGAAACTCAGAAGCCTCGAAGTAGAAAAAAACCCCTTTTACGGGACGTTTTGCAAAAAATCGTCTTTTAAAGGACGTTTTGCAGGACATTTAACTTCGCAGGATACGTTGCTCAAATGCGGGACTGTCCTGCGAAATACAGGACGAGTGGTCACTTTAATTAAATTTCTACCATTTAGAGTGGTTTTTGGAAAAATTCCCACCCGTACGTCACACTTTCATTATAAATAAAAATTCAGTCGACGAATTCTAGATTATTAATTTAATTGCGAATATTTGACAAGATTTAAAGAAATAAAAGCACTTTTAGTTTTCACGCACACTGCTATACCGACCTGTATATTAAATTTAATGCACATGTATATTAAATCTTTTAAATTTCTGGTTAGACCAGCCAGAATTATGGTTGAATTAACCAGAATTCTGTTTAAATTAACCAGAAATTCTGGTTAATTCAACCATAATTCTGGTTAGTCTAACCAGAAAAAATAGTAAGGGCATATTTAACCAGAATTCTGATTGATTTGAGCAGACATTTTTTTGAGTGTACAGATTTTTCTAACAGCGCATGAATAATTTAAAATAATTAGGAATTATGCTACTATTTGAGAATAACATAAAATGAATTATCAATTAGGGGAAAGTCGTCGGCGATAGAATAAAACAAGTAATTTCCTTTACATTATTTTTTTTTTACATAAAATTAATCTTTTTTGTTTCAATTAAAAAATGCCATTTACAATGTTAAAAATGGATGTAAGAACAAAAAAATAGGAAAGCAATTGCCAAAAAGTTGAGTACATTAAGTTCAAGTTATTTTCCACTTTTCATTTGAATAATAACTTTGTTATAAAATTATCTCAGTAAAGTACTCAAATATCAAAGCACAATTTTGTAAATTTTCCAAATTCTAGACGACTTTGTTTAGAAATTGAAAATAAAAAAGTACGCTAAAAGGTTTAAAAAGTTGAAATTCACAAATAGCACTTCTATTGAGTTGAAAAATGTAGGCATTAACAGTAGATTTCAATATTTCTGAGTTAAGGATCTTCAAAATCACTTCAAAGTCGGTCCCATAGGTTTTTTGTCTTGTCACGCTGCAGTGCTGTTTTAGGTTGAAACTCGAAAAGCATTATTCGAAATATTCATAATATGAACTAAAATTGTTAATTTTATACTAGCGAAGATTTTAGTATAGTTAAAAATCCATTTATCAACGTCGATTGCACATAACTGTTAGTAATGATAACTATTTCAACGCAGGATATTTTTTATAAAAATAAAATAAAAATATGAATAAAATGTCTACTGTAAATTGAAAGGAGTTTTTGAAACGCTGTAGTCCAAATAAAATGAATCGTAAAAAAAGTCGCTTTCCCTGATGGTAACAAAAATGTACAAAATTAAACAAAAAAATACAATTAAATGCAAATAGATCATTTTTTTGGTATTTTATTGTAGAACAGTAAAAAAAAGAACAATAATGTAAAAATTTCTACATTTTTTAAATTTGTATAACATCTTATTAATATATTTCTACTTTGCTGTAAAAACCTACAAGGCGTTACAGAAAACAACAGTATTTTTACATTTTTCTAATTTGGACGTTTGACGTCACAAAAGCACTTAACTTTACGTAAATTATTGTGGAAAATTAGATTTCAAAAAAGTTGAAATATCGAAAAACTGTACTAAGAATGATGTTGTAAATTCTTGTAGTATATTGAAACAGTGTATAAATTAAAAAAAAATCCTATGTTTGCCAAGAACTTTTGTTATTATAATAAATCATAGATAAATTAGTAATTTCAGTTATGCAACATTCTTTGACATAAAAATATTACCAAGATATCCACTATCTATCAAACGTAATTTTAAAGCAGAGGAAACCATTTTGAGAAAAAAGTAGGAAAAATTAAAACCATTTTTACAGAAACCTACAAAATAAATACAACAAATTATAACAATAGTTACATGACAGTACAACTTCAGATTCTTATTCGGATGAATGTCTTACTTCTTTTTTATAATGTTTTATTTTATTGTAGTTTTAATTCCCCAAAAGAATTTAAAAAAAAAACTACAAGAACCTATAGGAATTTACAGGTTTTGCAGCAAAAAAAGTTTTAAGTAATTTTTAAGTAATTAGATAATTTTAAATTAAGATGTGTAAATGACCGCTATTGCAAAAAAGCGTTTATATTTAAACTTCAATGAAGCGGTAGAATATTAAAAGATAATCGTTGATAAACAACTACAAACTTACGTTTAGAGCTTTTTTTTTTTAAATATATATTTACAAAAAGCTTTAAACGTAATGTCCAAATATATATATGAAATGAGCTCAAAAATTTAGGTTTCTTATAAGAAAAACTTTTTTGATTTTGAAAATACAACAATACGGTATCCAGTATATTTGTTTGCGTCTTCGAGACGTATCGATTAACCTATTGTTGAAACTTTGATGACCTACCAATAAGTATTTATGAAGTTTCAAAAAAATGGTTTACTCTGTGTTTATGAGTAAAATTTTGTAGATATTTAAAATACAGCAATTCTATATGTAGTGTATTTGTTCGCGTCTTCGAGATGCATCGATCGACCTATTGTTGAACCTTTAATGGCCCACCGGTACCGATTTATGAAGTTTAAAAAAATGGTTCATTCTGTTTATATGAGAAAAACTTTGTTCATACTGTATGTTCATACTACAGTACTGTATTCGACGTGTTTGTTCGCACCTTCGAAACACGTCAAATGACTTATTCAAGAACCTTTCATATATACCATTAAACCATTTCCCTTTCAGGGTAGGCGTGACACTACCCGATTCGGGTAGTGTTTCTAGGTTTTTCTTGTAGTTATAAATAACTACAAGTGTGGGCTCACCACACCCACGATGTGCCAACAGCACTCATGTCAGTATTTTTGAATGGTCACCCATCCAAGTACTAACCGCGTCCAACGCTGCTTAACTTCAGTGATCTGACGAGAACTGGGGTTTTCAGCGTGGTATGGCCGTTGGCATGACCTACGAAAACCTACTAATATCGGTTTTAAATTTTGGAACAAAATTATTTACCTTGTTTATAAGAAGATTTTTTATACGTGGAATATAACAGTACTGTATTTGATGTAATTGTTTGTGTCTTCGAGACGCGTGGATTGATCTATTGACGAACTTTTGATGATCATTCTTGATTAATCAATAGCGAATTGGAAAGTTAAAAAACATTTACATTAATTATATGTATGAAAAAAAACTGTTTTTTCCAATTTGGAATACAACACTACCGCCAGTTAAAAAGTTTTCTATTGTAGCAGAACACACCGATTGACATTTTGAGAGGCTCTCCGATTTTCTGAAAATAATATTTTCGTTAAGACAGAAACATTATTATTATTATTTTTATTATTATTATACCATTAAGCCATATCCCTTTTGGGGTAAGCGTGACTCACTCGATGAGGAAGGGGGTAATGTGGAGGAGGGGGTGAAGATATTTTAGATTGATCTAGAATTCCCGTATTGTTTATTCAAACAACACGTTTGTTCCTCAACACTGTTCCGAGCCAGGCGGCTGATCAATCTCTCTAGGACACTTTTCTTTATGCATTTCTTATAAACTATTTGTCGCCACACTTTCCTGTCTTGCCACACCTCTCTCGCTTCCTTCACGTCCATGCATTTTCTCATGCAAGCTCTTGTGTTTCTATGGCTTCTTATGTTTCCTCGAATTAGGGTCTCATTCACACATTCTTACCATTCTTTCCGCGGTCTGCCTCTGGGCACACTACCATTAACTTTACCTTCATACACCTGTTTCGTCAGTTGTTCATCTTTCATTTTCTCAACACTCCAAAACCATCTTAACGAATATATGTCACATATGTCAACTAATGTTTCCTCTACACCATATTCTTTTAGGATTATCTCATTACTCACTTTGTCCATGAGCATTTTACCGCACGTCATGATCAGGAATTTCATGTTAAATGCCTTAATTTTACCCTTATCCTTTTCTTGGTAAGTCCAGGTCTCGCTACTGTACATCATAGTCTGTATAAATATAGATTTATGTATTGCTGTTTTAGCTTTACTTGATATATTCTTACTTCTGATAATGGGTCCTGCTCACATGATAACCTTCTTGCCCTTCTTTATACGCCTATCTAACTCCTCGTCTATCTTTCCGTCATTTGTGAATAGGCTGCCAAAGATATACGTACTTATCTACTTGTTCTATTCTCTCATTATTTAGAACAATGTTGCACATTGTTTTCTCACCTTTTCCTTTAAACATCATAATTTTTGCTTTATTTACGTTAATTTTGAGGCCCATGTTCTTTACACAGAAAAAACTTGTGAATCTAACGCTAATTTCAGGGTACTATTTCCCTGCGATAAAAATTAGTTTCGGTAGTGTGAATGGTACCACTACACAAAGTATCGTTTCCTTAGGACTTGGGGTACGAAACCTCACTTGCTGTCAATTGTTTTTACAGTTTTGCGGCTAAAACAATAGACGATAGTTTCGTACTCCAAATCCGAGCGAGATGGAATTCCATCTTGAAATTAGGTGCAACAAAATTTATCGCAGAGTTTTAACTGTGCATTCTTGTATTCAGTTTGCTTAACATTCTTTGCAAGTTTCCGATTGACTCTGCTATAACAACGTTATCATCTGCGAACGCTTACCCACGTAAACTCACTGTCCCGAGATCGACACCTTGTTCGTCGGAGAGGGCCATTCTTAGATACTTGTCCATAAATATAATAAATAGCCATGAGAACATAACGCATCTTTGTCTAACACCTTACATAATATCGAACCAGCCACTCAGTTTCCCATTTACCCTTATACTCGCTTTGCTACCAGCATAGATTGTTTTTATTACTTCTATAGGAGCCATCCATAGACTCTGTATTCTTTCAGGACCTCCAAAGTCTCACTTCTGAAATCCACCTTATCAAACGCTTTTTCCAGTTCAACGAATGCACAGATAACTTCCTTCCTTACTCTCAAAATTTTTTCTGTGATCTATCTTCAGCTAAATATTTGATCTGTACATGATCTTCCTGGCATGAATCTACTTTGGACTTCCCATATCTTTTGTTCTGTTATCATTATTGCTCTACGAATAAGAATTTTTGAATATATTTTGCTTGCGTTACTTACTAAGTTTATACCTCTGTAATTATTGCAGTGGCTTTTATCTCCCTTTCCTTAATTTGTATATTGATACGATAATCGAATTTTTCCAGTCATCTGTAACTTCGCCTATCTCGATACATAAATTTATCAATTCGCACAACCTGTGAGGTATGTATTTGCCACCGTATTTAAATATTTCAGCGTTAATAATGTCTACACCAGCAGCTTCACCATTTTTTTAAATCTTGATTATGCCCCTAACCATTTAAAGTCTCAATTTTTTTCTTGACTTAGAGGAAAACCTCTCTCTCTGATCTATTTGATACCTATGGAAAAGCAAAATGCTCATAAAATGAGATCAAAAAAATACAGCCATAGTGAATACATCCATAGTACTTCGCAGCGGTATTTTTGTGATAATATATTAGATTAATTTGTAGGTTTCTGTAAAAATAGTTTTAATTTTTTGTATTTTTTTGTAAAAATGTTTCCACAGTTTATATAAAATTAAATCATATCAAAGCAAAGTTCATATCCATCAAAAAGACATTTCTTGATCTCTTAGATTTATATTTTCATACACTCTTGGATTACTGTTAATTAAAAAGAAGTATTTTAGGATTTTAAAAACTTTGTTAGTTTCGAAAATCTTATTGATGTGTTCAATAAAATTGATTTATTCAATGAGAGCAGATTGATTTATTCACCATGCCTTGCACCGCCATCACATGCAAATTTAATTTATCTATACCTTTGAATCAATAATTAAAAATTGCTAATCTTGACCCTTACACACATTCACAAAAAATAATTAATAAAAAAATAATAGCCGACTTTCAACTTTTAATTTAAAAATCACTACTGAACGTTGCATATATATATTTTTAATTTTGCTTATTTTCCAATTTTAATGAATAATAAACGGGATGTTCAAATTTTAACGCGTCAGATCGACAATTGTTCCATTTGAACTCTTAGTCTTCAAGTAATTCAGTTTTTAATGTTTTCAATTACAAAGTGTTCAGTTTTAAACTTAAAAGAACAAACCATTCAGTCATGTGATCCTAAATGGACTCTTCTGCATATAAACATAAAAATGATTGATATATTGATTTCCAGAACACGAAAGTTTCAAACAGTGAAAGTATTGCACATATTCACGACCCGATATTTGATTGTGTGTACTGAATTCTTTTTACGTGTTGCATTAATTCCCATTATAAAAATGTGATGCGGACGAGTTTCCTATTGGCAGATTTTGAATTCAAAGCGTGTCTGAATTCGAAATTGAAAAAAGTATGTCACTTTCGAGGTGCTCTAATATATTCCAAGATAGTTTGACGCTAACGAAGACTTTGCTATAATTTTGTAAAATAATGCTTCTCTCTCTTTAATCCTGGGTGGAAAACATTTTTAGAAGAAAGTAAAACATTTCTACAACTCTAATTTTTTGTTGAAACATGTACTTTTTGTAAAAAAACTGTACAAAATTAAAAAAAATACAACTGAATGTAAATAGCTGATTTTTTCTTGTATTTTCTTGTAGAAAAGTAAAAAATAAAAAATAAAATATAGGTTTCAAAAATTCAAAAGTTTAAAAACTCTTTATCACTATTTTTTTTACTTTGTTGTAAAAATCTACAATGTTAAAAAAAACTACGGCATTTTAATTTTTTTTTAAATTTTGGTGTTTGACCTCATAAAAACAGTTTTAAATTTATATAAATTATTGTAGAAAATTACAAATCATTACAAAAAAATACAAGATTTCACAAAAGTTGAAATATTGAAAAACTGTATCTAAAAATTATATTGTAAATACTGGTAGTTTATTGCGTAAATTTACAAATTTAAACAAAAAATAGAAATTTTTACAAGTAATACTTTTCGAATCGGCGTCAACGTTTTGACTTGTACTTTACTGTGAATTTTGGTAGGCTATGTGATATATAAGCTTCTACAAGAAACTACAAAAAAAAATATTACACTTTTATCAAGAACTTTTGCTATTATAATAAATCGCAGATCAAGCAGCAAATTAAAATATTACCTATGGGTAATATTTTAACGTGGAAATGGTGGAAAAATTTGTACACAAAAGAAAAGAATCTAAAACTATTTTTATAGGAATCTACAAATAAATACAATAAATTACAATCAAAATCACAGGAAACTACAACTTTTTTCTATTATTGAGAGGAATTTTGTAATTTCTTGTATTTTATTGTATATTATTGTATTTTATTGTAGTTTTAATTTCCTAGAAGAATTTATAAAAAAAGTAGAACTACAAGAATCTACAGGAATTTACAGGTTCTGTAGCCAAAAAGTTGTCCTTTTTCTACCTAGGATGACAAATATTAGGAGTATCGCAAGTAAATGATCACTATCATAAAAAAGCTTCTATGTTTAAAATTTAAAGAAATGGTAGAATATTAAAAGACAATAATTTATAATCATCATTAAACTTTGAACTGCACAATGTATAAAAGATAATAATTAAAAATTTTGCAGCTAAAGGGCTTTTAATAAAAAATTTTTGAATTAAAAAGTGTTAAAAGCTTCCATTTTATATGCGAAAATTATTCAGCGTTTGAACTGCAAAATTGGTAAGCTTTAATTTTAAAATTCAAAAGTATTCCGC
Organism: Andricus curvator; assembly: GCA_932195095.1. NCBI lineage: Eukaryota > Metazoa > Arthropoda > Insecta > Hymenoptera > Cynipidae > Andricus > Andricus curvator. Next base: position 4,352 of record CAKNYM010006919.1, on the reverse strand, counting down.
TTTGAGTGTTTTAGTTTGCAGCCAGTTCTTGTAACATGAAATGGAACAAATCTTATCTGTATGAGTTCGAATGTTTTAATTTCAATGACCGTGTCCAATTCTTTCTCAATTATTCGATTTTTATAATTCATATGCAGACAAAAAATTTTTCTTTTCCGACCTAGGATGACAAATATTGAGAACATTGCGAAGGCATAATTTTAAATGAAATATATGGTATCAAATCAATTGCTATATATATTTTTTAAACTTTAAGAGTAAGGTCTTTTGTTGTTTAATAACAATTATTCATTATTTTCTTTCAATATTCTACCAATCCTTTCAAGTTTAAACATATTGACGGTTTTTTATAATAGCTATCATGTACACATCTTGATTTAAAATTATATCTCAGTGCAAGATTCTAAATCTTGTTGTAAATTCTTGTAGTTTTACTTGTTTGTACTCTCTTGTAGAAAATTAAAACTACAATAAAATACAACAATATACAATATAAAATTCGTCCCAGTAATAAGAAAAATGGTTACTTTCCTGTAATTTTGATTGTAATTTATTGTATTTATTTGTAGATTCTTGTAGAAATGATTTTAGTTTTTTGTATTTTTTCATAAAACAATTTCCACCAGGGATCTACTTTTTCCTCAAATTAATTAAATTATAATTTTAAAAATATTATTAGGGAAGGTCAATAGCTATATGACCTTTTTCAATGATAAAAATGTTACCTAATTAAAAAAAATTCTTAACCACCTTTGGAATTGCAAGTTCATAGTTTAAAGTTGATTATTGTATACTTAAGTTGGTCAGTACGCATAGTGGCTTGCTGGCCTGTTGCCCTATCTAAGATTTTCTCTATTGCAATTAACGCGTTTCAAGAAGTGCTAAGTAGTTAACGTGTCAATCTCGGAAACCTGAAATGGGATATTCTCTGAAACTTATATAAAATATATATATATATATATATATATATATATAGTAATGATTTTATCTGACAGTTTTTGTATAATTGCCTATTTTACTCTATTTTTAATGCAGCTATATGCATTTTTGAAATCATTCGATTTTTTAAAATTCCAGTATCTAGATATTGAGCTGACAACATTTGCATCATAAATATTGTATATATAAGGACAAATCTAGAGAGTTATTTCATTTAAACTAATAAGTTTTTTAGGAAATTATTAGATAAATTGAGTGGCTAAATAAGAACTAGAAAGAGTAGGCTGAATTTTAAAAATGCTCATAAAAGCGTTTTTACGATTGTTTTGTGGAGTTTGAAACAATTATTGAATAGTAAAAGTAAGTCTTTATCCAACACAAAGTGCTCCAGACAGAATTTACATCTTATACAGTGAAAAAATACATTTCTTCCCAAAAATGTTTTTCGAAAAAACAAACAACTATTTTACTATGTCTTGTTAGTTTCAATGCAACATGTTCTATCAATTTTTAAAAATATGACATCGAGAAATCATTGGTACGACATTTTCAGTTGATTCGTTAAGAAAAAGAAAGAATTTATAGTAAAAAGATCGAATGTTTATTTATTCAGAGAAATTGTTCAAATAATCAAGAGTTATTGTTAATTCGAAAAATATGATAGCCAGAAATCACTGAAAAGACGGTTTTAATTGATTCCGTAAAAACAATTGAGTCTATTCGTGAAAGAATGGTAAACATGAGCATTTGTTTATAAGGTTTGTTTGAATAAATGTATCCATTCGTGAAATTAATAAATATAAGAACAAGGAATTATTTTAAATACATTTTCAGTTTATTATGCGAAGGAAATTGGGCTCACTCATTCAGAGATTGTGAAACTGTGTATTTATTTACAAGAATTGTTTAAAAAATTGAAAAAGAGCAGCTGATTTTAATTAAACAAAATCATACATCAATTGATCTTATATTTTATACAAAAACAATGATTTTCAACAACTAATGTCAACAGCCATACCACGCTGAAAAAACCAGTTCTCGTCAGATCACTGAAGTTAAGCAGCGTTGGGCGCGGTTATTACTTGGATGGGTGACCATTCGAGAAAACTGAGTGCTGTTGGCACATCGTGGGTGTGGTGAGCCCAACTTGTAGTTATTTACTACAAGAAACTATCCACCTAGAAACACTACCCGAATCGGGTAGTGTCACGCCTACCCTGAAAAGGAAATGGCTTAATGGTATACAATCAATGCAAATCACGAAAAAATTATTTATATTCAACAGTTTGTTTATAACATCACAAAAAATTTTTGGTTCTAATACAACACATTATGAATAATTTATGTATAATTATTATACTGCTTTAAGACCTGTTTCATTGAATTTGAAAATCTTTAAAACAGTGTCATACTCAAAAAGTTAAAAAAAAAGGTAAACAATTATTTGTTATTGCAAAAAATGTTGCTTTGGCTGAGATAATTTATCAGCAATTGGTTTTTAGACCTGAAAGCCTTACGGTTATTGAGAAAATACATCAAAATCGGTTGAAAATTGAACTGACGAGCGATTTTTATCCAAGAAAAGTGTTTTATAACTGTGGTACACGTCGAGAATGCATACGATGGGCCGCGCGGTCCAAAGTAAAGCATTCCTAACTTCTTAATGATGATATATTTTCAATAATTATTTCAGTAAGAAACACATTTACACATTTCTGAACAACTTGCAAGCTGGAAGTCTTTTGTTGCTCAAAATTCGCTCGTCTTCCCATGAATAAATGAATGATTTATGTAATGTCCTAGGTAAAAATGTATAATTTTTGTTTAAACAAAAACGTTCATACATTATTCACTTTACCAGTGGTAGGAGATCAAAAAAAATATTTCCTGTAAATTTCATTAATAAATTCCAAGAATTGGCTGACTTACTGCGAATTGAATTTAAAAAATCTGGCCGTTGCGCGAGCACATTCTCATCGCGCGCTGTTATTAAACATCTTATTGTATTTGTTGGTGTTTTTCCAAAAAATGTTAATTTGATTATTTTTGAGATCATTTTTAAGGCATAAAACCAAAACTACGCGTCTTATCAAAAAATTACTGATAAAAAATTTCTATATCTTTTAGTAGTGCACAATTTTTGTCTATTCATTTTCTTCGTATTTTGCGTATTTTGACTGAAGAATGGAATTTTAGAATTTTTTATTTATTTTTTGGGTGGTTAAAACAGGAATCGTTGATAAAAAAAGGCTCGTCAAAGAACTCGACCTCTATTTTTGGTCTCTAAAAACGTGTGCCAAAACGCAATCCAATATTATTATTCTTTCAAAAGTTATCCACTATACATACGGCGACAAGAACAACAAACAACGGCAACAGACAGAAAAACACCATCGTGAAACCTGTTTTTTCGAATTCAGGGGGTCTCGAAAGGTGGAGATTTAAAGAAAGCCGTGATGGTCAGTTTTCGCATAAAATACCTTCTCATTATGATGAGAATGTAAAAAGACAAAAAAATTTGATGTTCTAATAAATGGACACAAAGAAACCAAATGTAATCTTCACAGCGATTTCAGAGTAATCTTCATCTGCAACGAAAATTACTTTCACGTGTTAAGATTTGCCCACCACATGGGAAATGGTTACCATGTCAACTCTATTGAATCTTGTTTTGCTTCGATGCGAAAAAATTCAATTTTATCTACTTGAAAATTACCCGCAACGAAAATTCACTTCTGTTTTTTCTGTGGAAGTTTCGGAGTTGTTTTGAAAACGGGGAGAGCTACAATTTTTTTCCAGAGAAAAAAGGTGCGCAATTAAATTTCCTATGAGAACATATACTTTGAAAATTAAAATTCGAAACTTTTCTTAAAAGTGTCCAGAGATCAACACTATTCAATGAGGAAATGTATAGGCGGTTATAGAATCCAAATCTTCAATTATTATTGATCGAACGACAAATAATTAATTTATTATGAATCGATTAACTGCTTTCCCTGCTTTCATGAACGTATATGTGTTTAATTTTTTTCTATCTGAAGTGTACAAATAGAAGATAACTTTTTGTCACAAAGGTATAATTGTACGGTGTGACAATTCGAAAAATATATAACTACTTCAAATGATAGTTTTTCGATAGTAAATGTAGTTATTTTGAAACAAATATCTAGTGATATCAAAAATATTTGGTCTAGGCTCACCGAATTTCAACGAACCTAGTCACTTTCACTGAAATAATTCTATTTCTGAAAAAAATGAAAATATTCAGGTTCTAGCTGTCTAATTGTTTGCATCAGTGGCTATGTGTTATGTGGCTATGGTTATGTGGCTATGTGGCTATGTGCTGAATAATATTGTAATAATCTAAATTATTATTATTATAGATTAGCAGTTCGAACTCGAAAGTTCATTGC
>CAKNYM010006917.1:0-12582 GCA_932195095.1 Andricus curvator | reverse complement strand
CTTGCTGAGCTTAGAGTGTCTTCATCGCCGAACGGTTCTGGCTACAGCCTGCAAGGTTCGACAAGCCCCTTCATGGTAAATTCTACGACATTATAGGTAGAGAAGAGCTCTCGATGGGTCTGTCCAACATGTTTCTCAAGTCTTCTGGATTAAAATCGGAGACTGAGGGATTTCTTTTTTCCTGTCAAGACGGCGTTATAGACACCTTAGTTTACCGCGAGCGCATAATGAATATACCTGTAGGCGATACCAACTGCCGACCCTGCAAGGAAGAGCCAGAAACACTTGGACATGTTCTCAGTGGATGCTCAAAATATGCACGCTTGGAGGTATGAAAGCTTCATTTATTAGCCAACTCAACAAGATTCCGGCTTGCCAGCGTCAAGCTCATTCCATCGCGACCCGGATGCAAAAGGCTGTTCTTCTGGGATCACTTCATCTGATCCGTCAACATAACATAACATAACATCCGTCATAACATTCTACAAAGATTGGTAGCCCTAAAAAAGTATCCAGTGGTGAAACCTTCATCTCCAACTGTCCCGTCTGCCGCGTAAGATCATCCGCGGGTAGAGACCTGGCTCCAAGGAACAGTGTTGCCCGATGTTATCTCGCGTAAATTTCCCGCTCTTGCTTACCTTCTAGGACAGAAGGAGCCGAAGCGGATGACGTACACGTTCCAGTTGCGTCGCGATTGGTTGCTTTAAGGAACCATGATCGTAGCTTCCGGAGCCAACAACTTCTCATATAAATTAAAAATAAAATGAGGTGATTAAAATGGACATACCATATGAACAGAGATGTGATGCGCTCTTATTTTTTGGCAAAGAAAAGTGGACAAAGTGTAAGGAGAGAACATCATCGTCTCTTCTTACTTAAGTACTGAGGACTAGCCACAACAATAAATGAGCAGAATCTAGCAGATCAAAAACGCTCAATATCTGTAAACAAATTGCTTTCGGCCGTTGAAATAGCTGCCATCGAAATGGAAGTCGAACAGCAGCTTCCTATTGATGAACTTCCATTGGACGATATGGACAACGAGGATTTTATTGCAGCTTAAGGCATAGGTGCTAGGGATAATGAACATCAAGTACCGGATGGACTAGAACCACATCCGGACATTATAAACGATGATCTAAACAGCGAAGTCCCAGAAAAACTACAGCACCTTGAAAGGAATTTTGGTCATGCTTTACTAGAGTTCAGACATGTAGAACCAACAGAAAGGCATTCACTGCCCAAGATGAACATCACAAATGATCTGCATGCACTAATAGAACACCTGAACAGCAAGGTTTTACTATGCATTTGAACGATACACAAAATGCATTAGAGGTGCAAACTCTTGTATTCTGTGCAGCTATGGCAACCGTTAGAACGTTAGGCCGCAGAACTAGGCCTATAAATGCAGTCTTTGCCCCAAGACAGGAGCGAGATCCACCATGGAAGATCAGGTTGGATATGGATGTCAGCAAAGTAAGGTGCAAATTGGGTCGACTGGCTCAATATAAAAAAGGAAATCGAACCAGAAAGCTGATACACCATGTTATTAAAATCATCCACCCTCGGTACATCGAGACATTGGCACCAGCAATATTGGATGAGATTATAGACTCCCAGCGGCAGAGGCTTGATGTTCTTACTGCTAGACTGCGTCGGTACAAGAAAAGTAGTGCAAGAAGTCAACAAAATCGAACCTTTCAGGCAGATGAAAGAAGGTTCTATCGTGAACTAAGTGTAAAGCAAAATAACCAACAAGACACCGAAGTCCCTCGATTGGAAGACATGACTAACTATTGGTCAGATGTTTGGGGAAAAACTAACAGAAGTAATTTGGACACTGCCTGGTTCCAACTGGAGAAAGCAAGAGCAAGCTTTAGATGTTTCAGCGGTTTTGAAAAAAGCATGTAACTGGAAAGCTCCAGGTCCGGACATGGTTTACAATTTCTGGTACAAGTACCTGACTAGTGTGCATCCTGCGTTGGCACGATGTTTTCAGAAGATCATCGAACATCCAGATCTGATGCCAGGCTTTATGCTGCAGGGTACTACGTATATGTTTCCTAAAAAACCAAACGCTCAAAATATATCTGAATTTCGACCGATAGCCTGTCTTCCAATAATATATAAATGTCTTACAGCTATCATAGCAGATAAGGTATATTCTCACTGCAACGAGAATGACATCCTTACAGAAGAACAAAAAGGATGTTGTAAAAACTCCCGAGGCAGTGAAGATCTAGTCACCATAGACGCTGTTGCCATGACGCAAGCTCGTAAACATCAAAGGAACTTGCACATGGCATACATTGACTACAAGCAAGCGTTTCCTTCGGTAGCACATGACTATTTGCTTGAAGTCTTAAAAGTATACAAAATTTGTCCATGCATCATTGACTTCCTAAGTCGTGGGATGATGCTTTGGGGTACAACAATCAAGTATTTTGATCATGGACAACCAAGGATAACTAGATCAATACGCATTACGACGGGTATATTCCAAGGAGACTCCTTCAGTGCATTATGGTTCTGTTTAGCTTTGAACCCACTGAGCAAAACTCTAAATAGCATATCTCATGGGTTCAGAGTACATGATAACGAGGACGGTCATCAATTGACCCATCTTCTATACATGGATGACCTGAAGCTGTACGCTAGTTCGGACAAGAGACTGCAGCAAGTGATCGATGCCACAAAGCAGTTTTACAACGATATCCATATGGAGTTTGGACTAGATAAATGCAGAACAGTGCATTTAATCAGAGGAAAATTAGGGACCGCAGAACAAGAGAACGATTTCGTGAATGACATCGAGGCAATGGGTGAGGGCGAGTCATATAAATACCTGGGTATTCTCGAATCGAAGGGTAATGAACACCTATGCCATCCCTGTTCTCACGTACTCCTTTGGGCTCATCAAATGGTCGAACACTGACCTCGAACGATTAAACAGAATAACGGCCATACCACGCTGAAAAACCCAGTTCTCGTCAGATCACTGAAGTTAAGCAGCGTTGGACGCGGTTAGTACTTGGATGGGTGACCATTCAAGAATACTGACATGAGTGTTGTTGGCACATCGTGGGTGTGGTGAGCCCATACTTGTAGTTATTTATAACTACAAGAAAAACCTAGAAACACTACCCGAATCGGGTAGTGTCACGCCTACCCTGAAAGGGAAATGGTTTAATGGTATATATCCGCGTAGAAATGACGAAACACCGTATGCACCACAGTAATTTGACGATTGAAAGGGTAGTTCTACCACGACATAGAGGGGGTAGGGGCATTGTAGATGTCAGGAAACTGTGTGAGTCACAAGTTATACAGTTGCGGGACTATTTTAACAGCGAGCGAGATGTTACGCTTTACAATACGATCTGTAAAGCGGATCTTCACTACACGTCCTTGAATTTGTCCTCAGAGGAGGCCTTGAATATCAGGGCAGAAACCATAGAGGAATTAGAAACGCAATGGAGACAGAAAGCCATCCACGGCGAACACCTCAAAACGTTAGATCAATATGAAGTGGATAGTGAGGCATCCAATATTTGGCTGAGAAAGGGAGTCCTGTATCCAGAAACGGAAGGATTCGTCATTGCGATTCAGGATAGGGTTGTCAGCACCAGGAATTATCGCAAAAACGTTTTACATCAAGACGTGGTTGACCGGTGCCGATTATGTGGAGCTACCAATGAATCCATCGAGCACATTATTGATGGTTGTCGCGTAATGGCTCAAAGAAAATATACGCACATACATAATGAAGTGGCGGGCATTATACATCAACAACTTGCCCTAAACCTAGGACTCTTAACAGAATGGATGCCTTTCTATAGATACATTCCAATGCCCGTTTTAGAAAATGAAGATTACATCTTATATTGGGATGTGACCATCCAGACGGATCATTACATCTGAGCCAATCGACCTGACATCGTGATGCGAGAAAAAAAGGTGGAAGAGTCTACATCATCGACATTGATTGTCCACTTAACCGAAATTTGCAGGCAACCTATACAACCAAGATCCATAAGTATAGCGAGCTAAGGCATGAAGTAAAGGCAATATGGAGGAATGTAAAACATGCATCTATTCATCCTATTGTGATTTCGGCTACAGGCAATGTGCACGCAAGCTGCGGTGAACATCTTGAACATTTAGGAGTCAGCAGGGTACTGGGGGCAGTTCAGAAGGCGGTTTTATTAATCATCTGTCGCATTGTAAGAAACTTCCTAGACCATCAGGAAGCAAGTGACTAAGAACCTATGGCGTGATACATGGTAGCTCTAAGAAAGCACCCAGAGGCGACTGTTGTCACCTCCAACACTCACGGCCGCTGTGTAAGGATAACAGCGGTAAAGACAAACTGCAAACTACACCATGCTCCTAATTTGGTACCTACAACATCATCGCAAATGATTTCAAACATCGTATTAAAATAACTTATAACATCCTCATCTCATCAGTCACTTGACTTAGTCCGTGGCTATGACGAAAAACCGGGTTCAACCGAGAAAAAGTTTGAAAAAAAACAATAATAACCAATGATATTGAATCGTTTTAAAATTTGATGGCAATTTAATACGCTATGATGAGTGAAACGCCGGAGGTTTCAATTCGAACTGCGCGCGTCCGCACGTGGACTGGGGAGAAACCCACAGAAACCTAACCTCAAAACTAAGAATATGTCAAACGTGGTCAAAATTATAGTCGTATACACCGATTGCACTCCAAGAAAAGTTTGTATTTTTGGTAGAATTATGGAGTTTTATAGTGCATAATTGATTATAAAGTACCCATTGAAAAAAAATTAATGAGGTGAAAATTTAGGTGAATTAGCATATTTGAATTCGCCCGAATCCCGCTTTCAGATTCTTCGTAACGAATTGGGGCGCATTAGGGCACATGGAACTCGAGCGAATGCAATGCAATGCATTGAAAAGATTTGGATCGAATTTAGCTCTCCGAGAGCATATTCGTGTGAATCGTGGAGCGTTTAATGGATGATACATATTGGGGCGAATTGTGAGGAATTAAAATTACTAGCATCGAATGTGTTGCTGTTCTTAACGAAGAATATTGAAGTCTTTTAATTTAATTCTAAATTGTTTATAAATAAAGTTATTATAAAAGTACAAGTACATACTAATTCGTATTTTTTTATTAAATCTTTGAACTAGGGACATCGTACATTTAATAACACAGTTATTATTTATCACCGTGGAGATTCTTTGGTTGTAGATATTTAACAATATCTAAGACATTTGTTTTTAAACAAAATATGAAGAAGCTAAATTGTATTGATATTACAATGAAAGGTGCAAGTTAATTTACAATAATCACGAAATTCAAATAATATAAATATTTAAATAAGTTTCTATCCTTAAATACTTAAATAATAATATGTTTGTCACAGGCCCTTAGATTATCTATATTTTTGGTACCTGCTGGAAGCTCATGGCGTATTATACATTCAAAAATAAGTTTCTGTGAAAATCTTTTAAAATACAGTGTGAAGGATTCTTGGAAAAAGTACGAGCTTTTAACTTTCGATCTTGAATTTTCAAAAGTTCTATATAAAATATAAACTTTTGCTTGGAACTCAGTGTCGAATTTGTGCCGAAATGACTGCCTCTAATTTTTCCTTCGTGTCTACAAAACAATGATGCGAGTAATGAGCCATGAGAATAATACTGTCCAAAAGCTTATGACCCAGAAAGTGATGTTTACTGTAGAGGTTGTATTTCCATGTACGTATACCAGAAAATAGTTCCTACAGCAAATGTCACCTACTAGGTTATACTTTGAGAGCAGAATATTTTAGCGTGCGTATTCTTGCAATTATACACTCTTTCGAGAATGAAAAAAAAGTAAATGTGAAATAAATACCCTCAAAAGCTACTACCACGAAGTAGTATAAGGAGATCCAACTCTAATATAAGGAGACCTCCCATTGTTCCGTGCCCACTTCCTATAGCATACCCACAGCATACCAGATTAAGTATTGTAGCGCCTCTCATGAGTAAATTTGAAACTGTTGAAAACCAGCGGCAAAACCTATGTTATAACGGTCTTCAGCAAGAGGCGCTAGAATACGTTATCTGAAGTTCTATAGGATGTGGGCACGGAAAAATGGGGGTAAAATTTGCCGAAATGGCCCATAGAGTTGGATCTCCTTATACTACTTCGTTGCAAAATTCCGTTCTATTGTCTTCCACTTGAATTTTTTATTTATTTCCAAGTTTGTACTTTTCCGTTTTTAAAGAAGGAACTGTCGATGTTTGTACTATTGAAAATTTTTTCGCGGAACGAAACCAAATATAAAGAATCATATTTTAATATTTAAATGAAAGGAAATCATTCAAAAGGCGCAAGCTAAGAACGCAACGAGAAGATGCGACAAAATGTGAAAATGTAGAACAATCTAGAACTTTAAATATTGAAGTAAAACCAACCTTTCTGCTAGCCTATTACAGTAATGAACGGGTGCGCGCATTTCAAAATTGTAAAAAGTAACCAATCAATTTCTCTCTTATCCACGGTTGCGACCGATGGGTCACTTGTCTCACTCACTCTGGAGTCAGTGACGTTACGTTTCCTGAGAGTGAGTGAGACAAGTGAGCCGGCAGTGGGGCAAAAAAAGTACCCGTGGGCAAATCAATTTTTAACCTACACTATTCATCCGATTTAAACGTTTTTTTTTTAATTTTGAAAAGATTTGTGTGATTAGATTTTTTTTAAATTGTTTAAAAATTGTTTATTCAACAACAAAGTTGCATTTTTTTTTCTTAACTTTTCCCAAGTGCCATTTCGTTCAAGACATTCAGATTGACCAAAGAAGATCTTAAAACAGTGCTACAACTATATGGGAATAATTTCCAGTTAGTTCCCTGGCGGATACATTGAACCCAAGCGTTACGATACAGCGTAACCATAAAGTAACCTTAAAGTAATCTTAAAGTAATCTCGAATTATAATGAATAAAAGAAACAAAATAAATATCTTTTATATTTATATAATTATAATTAATAAATATAATTATTAATAATATATTTTGTTTCTTTCATTCATGATAATTCGAGATTACTGTGTGGTGAGCGCACACTTGTAGTTATTTACTACAAGAAACTATCCACCTAGAAACACTATCCGAATCGGGTAGTGTCACGCCTACCCTGAAAGGGAAATGGCTTAATGGTATGCTTACTTACTTACTTAAGTCCGCTGCACACGGTGCTTTTTTTCTTGCTGGATTGCTTGCTTGATTGTGCTGCTGGGTGCTCTGCAGGCAGAGCCGCGTGAAGCTAGGCAGGCTGTGCTGCAGGCTCCGCTTCAAACGGTGCGTGCTACTTTGCTCGGTCCCATGCTAGCTCTGCTGCTTGCGAGCGGGCACTTGTCAAAATGGACGCGATTATACAGGCGGCGATTCGTCAAAGACAGGCAGCTATTGCTGCTTTTCTATCAATTAATGATTTAAAACAAAAAAAATGAACCGAGAAACATGGGAAAAGGTATTTTGACGATGTTGTTCGAAGAATTAGGGTAAACATAACCTACAATCGTTAGGTTTCAGTTCACTAGCTATTTAAAATGTGTCCTCATTACGGATTGTTTTCCTCGCAGCCCGAAAGATCCCATTGCATTTAAAAACTACACTCGGATGTCAGAAGATGTTCGGAATGAACTTTCACAACTTGTCCCATTTTCACTTTTGCAAACAAGCACAACAACCCAATGACGCTAGATTTGCCATGTGGAACTGTAGCAGCCGACAGAATCACGTGAACTTTGCTCCACTTCTGATTGGCTCCTTGTTTCAGCCAGCATGAAAACCAGCAGAAAAAATAGCACGCGTTCTATCAACGAAATCAAGCACGGCACCCATCACGAGAGCCAGCAGTGACGTCATTTTCCTGCAAGGTAGCCTGCCCAGTAACCATCACAGCTCCAAGCAAGCAATCCAGCAAGAAAAAAAGCACCGTGTGCAGCGGGCTTTACTTACTTTAAGATTACTTCAGGGTTACTTTATGGTTAAGCTGTAGCGTAACGCTAGCGTTCAGCCGGTCCACCATGGTAAGAATAATAATTAAAAAAAAAAGTTATTGTGTTATAAACAAAGTAATGAAGAAAAGTCATTTTTTGGGATTGGCAATGTTTAGCTCATTGAAATTATTAGATTTTCTAATAAATGAGAGATAAATGAATGTTCCATTACCCATTATTAAGAATAGATGCTATTTGGTAATTGTTTAAACAATGTTTATAAACAAATTTACAGTTTGGCAACTTTTCAATGAATAGGCTCAATTTGTGTTTACGGAAACAACTAGGTATGTCTTTCCGAGGATTCTTTACTACGATATTTGGCAAAATGAAAACAATTATTCATTATTTAAACGAATTCACAGTTTGGTGATTTTTCAATAAATAGGCTCACTTTTTGTTTACGAAATCAACTAGGGATGTCTTCCCGATGACTCTTGGCTATGATACTTTGCAAATTGGCAACAATGATTCATTATCTGAACAATTTTTATAAACAAATTCACAGTTACAATGAATGGGATCAATTTTGGTATACGGAATCAACTAAGAATGTCTTTTCGATGACTCTTCACTATGATACTTTGCAAATTGACAACAATTATTTATTATTTAAACAATTTTTATAAGTGAATGAATTTTGTGTCCATTTTATGCCGATTGACAAATTCGATTGTTTCTCAATCCAATTAACTCACGTAGTATTTAAAAGCAGAGCTTTAGCTTCTGGAAGCAGAACACAACAAGAAGTGCAATAAGTCTTCGTGCATCTTGATTGGAGATGATTTTCTTGTACGTGAGTTCATTGGATTGAGAAACAATCGAAGTTGTCAATCGGCAAACAATGGACGCAAAATGCATTTGTTTATAACAATAGTTCAAAAAATTATTCATTGTTGCCATGTTGCAAAGTATCATAGCAAAGTATTATTGGAAAGACATCCCTAGTGGATTCCGTAAACAAAAATTCAGCCTATTCATTGAAAACTCGCCAAACTGTAAATTTTTTATAACAATTGTTTAAATAATGAATAATTGTTGTCAATTTGTAAAGAATCATAGTAAAGAGTTATCGGAAAGACATACCTAGTTTATTCCGTAAACAAAAATCGAGCCTATTCATTGAAAAATCGGCAAACAGTGAATTTGTTTATAAAAATTATTTAAACAATTACCAAAAAGGATCTATTCCTAATTATTGGTGATATAACATTCATTTCTCTAACATTCTATACAAAATCTATTAATTTTAATGAGCTAAACATTGCCAATCCCAAAAAATGACTTTTCTTCATTAATTTGTTTATAACACAAGCACAATTTTTTTTAAATTATTCTAACTAACTGGAAATTATTCCTATATAGTTGTTACACTGTTTTAAGATCTTCTCTGATCAATCTGAATGCCTTAAAAGAAATGGCACTTGGGAAAAGTTAAAAATAAAAAAAATTTCAACGTTGTTGTTAAATAACAAATTAAACAAAAAATCTAATTGCACAAATCTTTACGAAATTCAAAAAGATTTTATTTCCAAAAAAAAAAACGTTCAAATTGGATGAATATTGTAGGCTAAAAATTGATTTGTCCACGTGTACTTTTTTTGCCCCACTGTGGCGGCGCGGGCGGTGGCTACCCCAATCTTCCAGAACTATCTTGGCTGGCTATATCAGCTGTTCAAGTTAAGCAAAAAGCAATCCATATACAAATCTATCGTGCTCGTGCGGTTTTTTCTCGTGTTTTTTGTTTAAAGAAAAAATATTGGTGATTTGTAAACTCATATGCCTAAAGCCTAAACCGTAAAGAGTGAGCACTTACTCCGAGCTCTCCGAGGCTTATAACGCTTATGGGCGCAACAGACTGCGATTTTAAGGGAAGTGCATAATCTGTCCCTAACCTCAAAATGTGTTGACGTGAAATTATAAATTTCACATCTAAATTATGAAATATAAAGAATTCACGTTAAAGTTCATTCTCTAAAGTTACATTAAATTTCCTTTAATATAATACTTCCTTGTGAACAGATAAAATGTCAGAGGAAAAGAAAATATTAAAGAAACGTATCCTAATTCCAGATTGCGCAGCCACAATGTTGTCGAAACAAAGTCGTGATGATTGGTTAATAAAAAAGGCAAAATCTGTCGGAGAAAGCCGAATACATAAGTGTTTATATTTTTGAAGCCAAATTAAAATATCCACGTGGAAATACACCAGCTAACGCAGTTACCAGCCTGAGTAGTCACATGCTTGTAACAAGATTCAGAAAACCAGTCACTAGTGACTTCCTTGATGGTCATCCAGTGAAAATATGTTTCCCACTCAAAGCTCATAATTGAGTGATTAATAATTTGCGGGAAAGTGATATAATATTATAGACTTCCAACTTGATGAAATAACATATGAACACATATTTTATAAACGAAATAGCGAGATTTTTTAGCTGAACTTTTACGAAAACGAAATGGCATAAGTCACTTCTAACCTCTAATATTAGAGGTTAGAACCAAAATGTAAATAAATGTTAATAAAAATGTAATATTGAATTTCAAATAATTAAATAAAGTATTTATCTTCTAATAAATTTTTTATATGCAAAGTGTTATTATTATTATGTTGAAATTACAAAGCTGCCTTCAAAAGTTTAAGTTTTCTATAATAAATATATACACAGTCATATACAATACGTATTTTATCCATAACAATATGCAGCAATTAGAAGCTTTTTAAAAATGAATGTGAAAGATTACAAGAAAAAAGTTTTTCAAGATTCCTAGGGAAATTAGAGATTATTTTTTATTTTGAAAAATTAATTTTACCAAAATATTTCAAAAGATTTCAAAAGATTCACAAAATTGTCAAAAAAGAATCCGGAAGATTTCAAGCAAATTTTTTAAATTTTGTACAATTTTTGCAATATTTTAAGAAATATTCGAATCCGTTGAAAAAATATTTAAATGTTTTAAACAAATTTCCAAATAATTTAAAATTGGAAAATTTTTTTTAACAAAATGTAGATTTTTGAGGATTTTGAAAGGAAACGTTGAAGTTTTTTAAGAATTTGGAAAGGTTTTAAGATGATAAAAATGTTTCTTGATATTCCTCAAAAAATTATTTTTTATTTGGAAAATATAATTTTAAGGGAATAATTAAAAATATTTTAAAACAAAAACAAATTTTTATGTATAAATAAAAATTTAACAGTAATTCAATCAATAATTAATAATTATTTGAAACTACTTAAAATATGATGTAATTTTTAATTTTAACTCGAATTTAAAAACTGTTCAGTTTGAAAAAAAATCGCAAATTTATTGATTCATTCTTTAATTGACAGCATTAAATATGATATCTGGCTCTTTGAACCGTACAATTTACAAAAGTAAAAAAAAATTATTTTGCAGTATAAATGCATTTAATTAAAATTTTTTAAATCAAAGCTTTCATTTATAAATAAAAAAAATTTAATTTCAATTTTAAAATTTTATAATTAAAGAGTTTTTAAATTGTATTGACCGTGCAAAAGAGACCCAGGGAATAAGTATTATCAGTTTGTTTTTAAGTTATATCAATATAATTTTCCTAAGAACTCTTTTCAAATTTTCAAATATTTCTAATCTCTTCGAAACTTCTAAAATTCCTGATTATATTTTAAACAGGCTTAAATTTTTTCTTAAATTTGGAAAAATCTTTCAGTATTAAAAAAACTACCTTCCTTAAAATCTCACAGATTTTTTTCCACATTTTTAGAAACCTTTTGAAATCTGTTGAAATTTTCTTTAAAAACTAATTTTCTAAATTAATCTTATCAAATTTGAAAATATTTTGAAGTCTTTTCAAAACTTGTACACCTTCTAAATATCTTTTAAAATAATTCATTTTTTTTTAATTTTGCAAAATTAAAAAAATTGCCTTAAAATCTGCCAGATGCTTTTCTGACAATTTTGGAAATCGTTCAAAATGTTTTAAAATCTTTCTAAATATTCTCTGAGAATTAATTTTCAAAAATAAAAAGCATTTGAAATTCTGCTAGCAATAATAAGAAATTTTTTTATTATCTTAAAACATTTCAAAAGTCTCAAGATTTAAATTATTTTCCAATATTTTCAAAACTTCTGAATATCTGTTGAAACAATTTGTTTTTCCTACAAAATTTTCTAAATTCTGCAAAATAAAAAAAAAATTTCCTAATATTTTCCAGATTCTTTTTCGACATATTGTGAAATCTTCAAAACTTAAAGTAATTCTTTCAAAATAAAACCTAAAAGATTTTAAATTTTGCCAGAAATCTTATTGTCAGTACCGGTAATTGTCTGGTTACCTCGCGAAGGGATTCAGGTACGGGCCATCAACGCGGGAGGCCCTCTAACCTACAGCGCCTTAACAAGCTAGGCAGCGCGGGTTCGAATAGGAGTTTGGACGAATGGCGAAAAAAAGTGAGCGCGACGGAGGAATTTTTGAAAAATTAGAGGCTCTCATAAAAGGGTTCATAGAGGAAACAAGGAAGAGACTGGATGATATGAATAGGGATATGAATA